>JASTWP010002573.1:0-40297 GCA_030770255.1 Temnothorax ravouxi | reverse complement strand
ATGTTTTTGACTCCAAGCTCAGGATTAAATCCTTTCTCGTACTTAAATCCGGGTACCTGTGACGAGATTAATAATGACATATGATAATCTCTTGAACTAAGAAAACCAAATCTTTTGGTCGCTTCTCGTATTATAATTCTTTCGCCGTTCGATTTGTTATCTTATTGACTATTGTACATGATTGAGCAGTAAACTGTACTAAGATCGGATGATAAATTTCACGAAATTCCACTGCAAACAAACTCAATTATACGATTTACACATACATACATACCATTTGTTAAAAATGTTATCTCTTTTCTTCATCTTGTTCGGGTGTGTAGTGCAGTTCTGGCACAGAATATTCGTTTCTATAATAATCCACATGTAGGAAAAATCTATTTTCATAAAGTCGCCTTTTAACTCGAAGTTCCGAAATGGTCTCGAATCTCCAGTCAGCCATTTTCTTTTCTGACTTGTCGTAATCAAAGTTCAATTGCTCGATATCCTCGACTATGGTAGTGATATCTCCCTCGTTTGTCCAGTCGTAGACCAGCACGTGAGAATGCGTTATAATATTTTTTCAGGTAGTCCACCTTGTATACATTTTCAATATCTTGGAGATACTCTGAGGTGAAAACTTTTGAATTCACTTCGTACGGGATGCTCGTTTCTTAATTTTTTTCCTGCAAATATCGACAGAAAATGACATATAAGATATCCTCTTAGGATTACACCTCCCATCCTCATGGGTTCGATGGGATGAGGACAAAGATTGTCTAGTTGCTCGTTTCATGCCGGGTCCATTTACAAAAAAAAAGACAGAAACATTAAAAAATATGATCGAACATCTTCTGCCTTTTAATAAATCATGGGTAGAATATCCCGTCGAGTTGCACGGTAGAGCTGGTGAGTGATACATCCGCATAATTTATTTAAAAAATTTTTTTTTAGTTTTTGTGGTACATTTTCAATTTATTTTACAGATACATATGAAGAAGGTCTGGAACGGCTAAAAATGTTGGAGAAAAAAATATATGCATGCACAACCGACAATGAAAGTTCTGCAGAAAAAAATTGTGAGAGACGAAATTGGAAAATTTAAAGCAAGTGCGAGAAATGGCAATCAATCCGTTACAGAAATATTGCGTAGTGGTTTTTGTAATTTGGCCAACAATGTGAAGACCGTGTCTGATATACAAGAACATAGTAAGCATTTTATTTTCTAATATGTCTTTGGTATCTTATTTTAGTATGAGATTTCTATTTTGTTATGTCATTACATGAAATATATTGCTTGCATTATAATTTTTTTTTCTGTGTGTGTTTACATGTATTTCAGCACCTCT
Organism: Temnothorax ravouxi; assembly: GCA_030770255.1. Taxonomy (NCBI): domain Eukaryota; kingdom Metazoa; phylum Arthropoda; class Insecta; order Hymenoptera; family Formicidae; genus Temnothorax; species Temnothorax ravouxi. The sequence goes on along the minus strand of JASTWP010002573.1, from coordinate 38,969 downwards.
TGGGACGCCTAATACATCAGAAAGCGAAGAAGAAAATTCGACGTCTGAAAAGTCGAATAAAAAATGCGAAAATATGTATAGACATAATAAAAGAAAAAATATATATTCTTCATCTGATGAAGATTCAGATGAATCAGCAAAGAACTCGACAGTGAAGGTGCAGAAACTCTTACACAAAAATCACAGCTTCGAAGAGGAAAATGAACGCACAGTTTCTGCAGATAGACACGACAAAGTTGTGCGACTAAATAAAGAGCCACCGCGAAGAGACGAATCACCAGTTACTGAAACTGATGAAACTCAATGTTTATCGGAAAAGAATAGTAAGTAAATCAAATTCAATTCGTTTTCTCAAATTTTTAGAATATTTGACTAAAATAATAATTTAAAAAATTATAAATAAATCAATAAAAAATAAATAATTAAATAAAATAAATAAATAGATTAAATAAATAAATAACAAAATAAATAAATTAGTAAATAATTAGTAAATAAAGTAAATAAGTAAATATAAGTATATAAATAAGTTAATTGATTATTAATAATAAATTTGATTTAAAATAATTAATTTTCCTCTTTTCAGTTTCTTCACAATCTTTCGCGTTAGCTTCTCATCGAAGACACGACAAAGTTGTGCGACCAAATAAAGAGCCACCGCGAAGAGACGAATCATCAGTTACTGAAACTGATGAAACTCAACATTTGTCGAAAAAAAATAGTAAGTACATCAAATTCAATTCGTTTTCTCAAATTTTTAGAATATTTGACTAAAATAATAATTTAAAAAATTATAAATAAATAAAAAATAAATAATTAAATAAAATAAATAAATAGATTAAATAAATAAATAACAAAATAAATAAATTAGTAAATAATTAGTAAATAAAGTAAATAAGTAAATATAAGTATATAAATAAGTTAATTGATTATTAATAATAAATTTAATTTAAAATAATTAATTTTCCTCTTTTCAGTTTCTTCACAATCTTTCGCGTTAGCCTCTCATCGAAGACATGACAAAGTTGTGCGACCAAATAAAGAACCACCTCGAAGAGACGAATCACCAGTTTCTGAAACTGATGAAACTCAACGTTTGTCGGAAAAGAATAGTAAGTACATCAAATTCAATTTGTTTTCTCAAATTTTTAGAAGATTTGACTAAAATACTAATTTAAAAAATTATAAATAAATAAATAAATAAATAACAAAATAAATAAATTAGTAAATAATTAGTAAATAAAGTAAATAAAGTAAATATTAGTAAATAAAGTAAATAAATAAATAAGTAAATATAAGTACATAAATAAGTTAATTAATTATTAATAATAAATTTGATTTAAAATAATTAATTTAAGAACTCTTTTCAGTTGCTTCACAATCTTTCGCATTAGCTTCTCATCGAAGTTTGTCAAAACAACTAGCCGATCTTCGTGGAGAAGTGATTTTGGTTCAACAAATGATAGGAAACTTAATACGACAAAAGAATCCAACCGAGGACCAGCTGGATCTAGAGGAAGACAATGAGATTCAGCTACCAGTACAGTCGTACGAAGAGTTTCTGGAATTTGACTTAAAATTGAAAAATGATGAGAAGTACAGAACTCTATTTGTAAGTATTTTTGTTCTCTTTTTGAATTATTTATAAATGTACTAAAAACTTAAAATTTTGTTTGGAATTATAATAAATTACAATTTGAAATTTGTTATAGAGGAGAAAAGTAAAGCGTTGCATCAATGTTGATGTCTTTTCTTCGAAAAACTTGGGAGAAATTGTCCGGAGATATCTTGTGCGAGATGTAGCGATGCGTTTTACGACAACAAAAAAAGTTAAAGGCAAAGAAATTCTGAGCGATACTACTTTCTACAAGCTTTTGGAAGGTATACGTCTATTCTCAAAATCGTTTTTTCTATCATAAATACTGAATTATTTTTTTTAAATACATAATTATAATTATAATGAATTATTTTTTTCGTTATTTCCAGAATTATTTTTGAAAGTTTTTGGGGATCAAATTAACCCCAAAAAATTCCAACACACTGTCCAGGGTATGATGAACAATGCCAAAGATTGGGAGGGGCAACGTCTAGCTCGTATGAGAAAGACACTTTTGCAGCCAGACCGCGATAATAATTAATTTTAAATTATTTTTATTTATTTTTCGTTGATAAAAAATAAATGTTTTTTGTTTGTTTTTTTCTTTATATAGGAAAAGAGTTTAAAACAAAGGATTTTCATCAGATTAGCTGTGCTTTGCCTTCTACAAAAACTTTAATTAATTTAAGTTTTATTAATTAATATGTATATATGTATAACTAAAAATATTAAAAATAAATATATATTTTTGCCAATTAGATTTCTTTTACTATATAATTTATCCACTTTAGCCTTTAATCACGAAAATAAAAATTAGCTACCACAGCTAAATTTTCGCTATTCATATATATTACGTGAAAAAAAATTTAGTTATCATGCTTAAACTTCAGCTATAGTAGCTAATATTTTTTAGCTACAGTAATCCTTTGTTCAACTGTAGCTAAAAAATGTGAGCTATTATAACTAAAATTTAGGCATGATAACTAAATTTCAGGTGTAATATATATGGACAGCTAAAATTTGGCTATGGTGGTTAATTATTTTTCCATAACACAATATCTAAATGTAAGGAAACTACATAAGGACCACATACGATGTCCTTCACTTGGTCCGTATAAGGTAATCTTATCAGGACCATATACGATTAAAATCCTTAGGTCCTGATTATGCGCTGCGTTATTTTCGGATCAGGGCCATATTAAGGTTACCTAACTCGGGCCTGACCAAAAAATCAGGCATTTTTATCTGGACCTGATTATTGCCTTATCAGAATTTCTACTCGGGTAAGGCCCTTGTAAGGATTTGATAAGGATGTTTTAACTTCATAAATACTTATTTATTAAGGCTAACCAGATGAGGTCCCGATCATTATTTATTAGGGATGCCATAAGAAAGGTTTCTTTATTTTTGTCTAATAAAGTTCTTGTAAGGATGTTTTAACTTCATAAATACTTATTTATTAGGGCTAACCGGATAAAATCCCGATCATTATTTATTATGGATTCCATAAGAAAAATTTCCTTATTTTTGTGTAATGAGGCCCTTGTAAGGATTTGATAAGGATGTTTTAACTTTATAAATATATTTACGAACACAAAATTTCATAATAAGCCGGCACTGGTTTCTGACATTCATCCGACATTAAGAAATATTATATCATATGTCCAATTCAAAATTTTATTACTTTTTTTTAACTGAATTTGTTTTTTAAGATAATTTTTGAAAAATGATATATTTGCGCTGGTTATGACATATGTAGGTTATATATAACACTTACATCAAATTAAGAAGTAGTCTACCACGTAAGGCAGTTGGCTCACGATCCAGAGGTTCCGAGTTCGAATCCCACCAAGGTAAGTGCGTTTTTTAAATACGAGAAAATATTTATAATCATAGACTGCATCTTAAGAAACAAATTTAGTTAAAAAATAATAAAATTTTAAAATAAATAATTTTTTTTTATGTCGGGTGAATATCGGAAATCGGAAATAAGGGCCTAAAAAACTTTCCTTATAAGGGCCTGAAAAACATTCCTTATAAGGGCCTTGTAAACAATTTGTTACATGCCATATAAGGGCCTTATCATTTTGCCTTACTAGGCCCTGATTTATATTCAGGCCAACTAGTCGGGCCCTTATTAGAGCCTTATGAACATTTCTACACGGGAGGGCCCCGTCCCCGGACAGAACAAGAAGCGCGGGGACGTTAGCGTCTCGCCCGACCGGGAAGGATCCCGGCGAAATTACCGTGCCCGCAGAGAAACTGGAAGCGCCCTGCGGGAGCAGGATTGTCGGCCCTGTGCAAGGATCCGCCGCGAGCTTGCGGGCTCGCCCCTAATTGGTCCGCGCGATAGCGTCGAGCGGCTGCGTACGCCCGGGGTGGAGCGCGCAATCGATTCCGCGATCGAGCGAAATTGCGGGAGCACTCGTAGATCGTCCTCGATAGCCGCTGCACGTCTGGGTACTTGTCGCGGTAGTAATTGAACATTCTCGATTCATTTGACGATTTCTGACGCCTGTTCCGAGCTTGGAGTGACGGCAAGGAGCCGCGAGGGAGGAGGATCAACGGTGAGGTTGCCTCGATATTATTCTGGATCATGTAAAGCCACGATACCGCCCTCCGGGTCGCGCTCGCTCGAAATTACTTTCGGTAACCGGCGGCATGCGCCGACAAAGAGTTCATTAGGCGATTGATATCGAGAGCGAGGGGCCTTGGAATGGTATCGCGGCCGTGGGATTATCATCGAATCGCGGAAAGCTTCTGGAGATCGCGGTAGATGTGTCCGCGGATTTCGTATCGCGAATTCACCGTCTCGTGTAACCTTAGTGTTCGCGAACGCAAGATTATTGCGTGGTAATTCGCCGGTCGGGGCGTAGCTCGTACACGCGGTAATGGCCGTGTCTAGAATGTTCGCTTATTTCGTGTGTCGAGATTTTTCGCGTTGAAGTAATCGCGTCCCGACGATGCTCGCGTCCGGATAATTGGCGTTGGATGGTACTTCGCGTTCGGTTATCGTTCGCGTGAGATTTAGTGCGTTACGTATGATTCGCGATGGATTGCTATTGCGTTCCGTAGGATTCGCGGCAAATTGCGTATGGTCGCGTTCGTTATTGTCTCTTGCGTGGTTACTCGCGGAAATTCCGCACTTTCGCGTTCCCGTGTAGAAATGTTCATAAGGCTCTAATAAGGGCCCGACTAGTTGGCCTGAATATAAATCAGGGCCTAGTAAGGCAAAATGATAAGGCCCTTATATGGCATGTAACAAATTGTTTACAAGGCCCTTATAAGGAATGTTTTTCAGGCCCTTATAAGGAAAGTTTTTCAGGCCCTTATTTCCGATTTCCGATATTCACCCGACATAAAAAAAAATTATTTATTTTAAAATTTTATTATTTTTTAACTAAATTTGTTTCTTAAGATGCAGTCTATGATTATAAATATTTTCTCGTATTTAAAAAACGCACTTACCTTGGTGGGATTCGAACTCGGAACCTCTGGATCGTGAGCCAACTGCCTTACGTGGTAGACTACTTCTTAATTTGATGTAAGTGTTATATATAACCTACATATGTCATAACCAGCGCAAATATATAATTTTTCAAAAATTATCTTAAAAAACAAATTCAGTTTAAAAAAAGTAATAAAATTTTGAATTGGACATATGATGTAATATTTCTTAATGTCGGATGAATGTCAGAAACCAGTGCCGGCTTATTATGAAATTTTGTGTTCGTAAATATATTTATAAAGTTAAAACATCCTTATCAAATCCTTACAAGGGCCTCATTACACAAAAATAAGGAAATCTTTCTTATGGAATCCATAATAAATAATGATCGGGACCTCATCTGGTTAGCCTTAATAAATAAGTATTTATGAAGTTAAAACATCCTTATCAAATCCTTACAAGGGCCTCACTAAACAAAAATAAGGAAACCTTTCTTATGGCATCCCTAATAAATAATGATCGTGACCTCATCAGGTTAGCCCTAATAAATAAGTATTTATGAAGTTAAAACATCCTTATCAAATCCTTACAAGGGCCTCACTAGACAAAAATAAGGAAACCTTTCTTATGGCTTCCCTAATAAATAATGATCGGGACCTTATCCGGTTAGCCCTAATAAATAAATAATTATGAAGTTAAAACATCCTTATCAAATCCTTACAAGGGCCTCACTAGACAAAAATAAGGAAACCTTTCTTATGGCTTCCCTAATAAATAATGATCGGGACCTTATCCGGTTAGCCCGAATAAATAAATAATTATGAAGTTAAAACATCCTTATCAAATCCTTACAAGGGCCTTATTAGATAAAAATAAGGAAACCTTTCTTATGGAATCCCTAATAAATAATGACCGGGACCTCATTAGGTTAAAATAAGGAAACCTTTCTTATGGCATCCTTAATAACTAATGATCGGGGCCTTATGTTATGTAAGGCCATCCCTAACAAATTTCTACACGGGAAGCTGGCCGAAGTGCCGTACGGAAGCCGGGTTGGCTCACAGTTGACTTGTAGCCAAGTGGTGCTGCACACGGCCACTTTCAACATGTGCACAAGTTCACACGGCCACTTCCAACATGTGGCACACACCCACATGTGCAGATGTGAGGGAAAAGTGCGGGTATCTACCTTATCGACCCGAGATAACAAAAAATATATATATTTTTGTCTCTCTCTTGTAACTGACAAATTTTGTAGACAATTTAACAATTTTCAGTACTATTATATGTCATCAAGTGAAAAAAACGTGCAATTCGCATATCAATCAATTGAGTTATTTAATAATAATTAATGAAAGTTTATATTAACTATGAATATATAAATCATTGTCAATATCTATGTTAATCATTAATGATAAATAATTTGAAATATTACTTATCATCGCCAAGAGGTTATGAACAGTTAAGATTTTTTGTTATGATAAAAGAATAAACTGTTTAAAATATTTCTACAGCTTTGAAAGTTAGCCTTTGGAGTGAATAACATTATCTTGTAATTTGTAAGTAAAAAATAATATACTATAAAAAAAGTGACAAAAAAAACATGTTGAAAATCCAAAACAGTCAATTAATCATTTAATATATCAGTTACAGGTAATTCTTTGTATTTACGAAACCTACAGGTAATTGTTTGTTTGTACGAAACGATTTGAAGAGATATTTACTATGTTGGAAAGTTTAATAAAACAATATTTCTTAGAAAATTACACAATTATACAAATACGCGAATTGTTGTTAAAAAAGCATGGAATTTCTAAATCGATCAGCACTATTAAGAGAATACTTTCTTCATTGGGACTAAAAAAGAAATATTTCAAGGAGTCAGAAATGAGAGACATAATTTCTGCTGTTGTTGAAGAGGTTCACTCATGTGGTTACAATTTGGGATACAGAGGCTTATGGAGTAAACTAAAATGCAGTATCACCTGAAAGTAAAAAGAGACACTGTTTACGAAATATTAAAGATTGTGGATCCAGTTGGAGTTGTTAACCGATTCGGAAATAAGTTACGTCGAAGACAATACTTAAGCCCAGGACCTAATTTTCTGTGGCATCTGGATGGTTACGATAAGTTAAAACAATTTGGCTTCGCTATACATGGCTGCATAGAGGCTTTTCAAGAAAAATTCTATGGTTAGAAGTAGCTAACTACAAATAACGACCCAGCAGTTACTGCCCGAGAAAAAATGATTAGATATAATCACATATAATTATATAAAAGCGACATTAGATGTAATTAGATATAAAAAATGGCCCGATATAATTGTATATAATTACATATAACCACATACAATTATATATAACCATATATGGTCGATTTTATATATAATCATATGTAATTATATCTAACATAATAAATATTTTATATATTTAAAAAAAATTCTGTTAACTTCGATTAAGGAATTGATAAATTAAGTGTATATTTTTTCAAAAGCTAGAATCAAAAGTGAAATGATTTACATATAACTTGGCGCTGCTTGGCGTGAGATACTGCCGTGTCTCTTGATGCCATTCTTATATCATTGTTTGTCAAATTTTAAATACGAGAAATAAATTCTATCGGATGCCATCTATCGGATAATCCAAATTTAAGTTTATATATGGTTATATATAATTATATATAATCTACATGGATAAATACTTAATTCTTATATATATATAGGGTTATGTGGGGTGATGTGCAACATGGGGTGATGTGCAACGTTTCCGATTCCTGGTCTGCATGTCGACATTTGACAGAACCGCATACTGCCATCTATTTGTGTCAATAGTACCTTGTTTTGGATAAATAACTCGCGAGATGGCACGCACCCTGTTTTGCTGTACGAAAAGCGAGTTAAATTTCTCGAGCTCAATGTAATTTTTGCTTTTCACATTCATAGTGATTTCGTGAATTGGTTTTAGGTCATCTTATAGGTAAATATTTTTATATTGTTAGTTTTTTAAGTACTTTTGATAATCCACAGTGTAGTATAGTAAGAGCACCCGGCGAGCGCGTGATTAGAGGAGCGCCAGCATACGTGTATAGCGAGCGCGAGCGACACTGATCCGAGCATGAGGCAGAGGTGTTCCGGCCAGCGAACGAGACACACACGTTTGCGAGCGTTACTGTACTGTTTCATTAAATACATTTCTTTATTGAATTGAGAGTGAGTTATTTCTGATGTTCCCGATACATTACAATTGGCGACGAGGATGAACAACTGAAAGTAGTTGGAACGTACCATCGTAGTTGGAGGACAGGCGCACGCGGTCGACAAGTGTTGGGAGTTCGGAGTGGAATAACTAAAGTGATATTCCAATTGCACTTACACATGAGAGAAAGTGAGTGTTTAACGAACAGGCAACAAGCGCTTAGTGCGATAAATTGTTACGAATGAGTGACGACAGTGCGGCGCATAAAGAATTGGAGAAAATCGACATACAGAAGTTGACGAAACCCCAAGTAATTGAAATTCTGGGAAAATTTCCTCCAATCTCGGTGCTCCAATTATTTTCATTGGACGAATTACGACGAGCGGCATCAAAGACGGTAAAACGGAAGAGAGGCTTAAGCGAGCAGGAACCATCATCGTCAGCAGCTCAATACCAAGGAAGCACGACCGATGAAAACATAACGGAGCCAGCCGGAGCAAAAACTGAAAACCAGAGTAAACACAGAGACATTCCTGTAGAGGAATCCGAATCGAGCAACAACTCGGACGAAGATAACACTGAAGAATTACACGACGACAGCAGAAGTGAGATGTCGGAAAGTAAATTCGAGTTTCACGTGAAGAAAGATGATTGGGACACATATATCGAACGTTTAGACTTGTATTTTCTGGCGAACGACACAAAGAACGAGAAAAAAGTACCGATACTTTTGACAAAATGCGGAACAGAGACATACAAATTAATTAGAGAATTATGCGCTCCCACAAAACCAAAAGACAAGTCATTCGAAGAAATAGACTTAATGATGAAAAATCATCTGAATCCGAAGAGGAACGAAGCTATGGAACGGTGCAAGTTCCAACGTGCGAAGCAAGGACCGACGGAATCAGTCGCAGACTACGTGGCAAGACTGAAAGAGTTGGCGATAAATTGCAACTTCGAAAACCTTAGTAACTCTCTACGAGATCAAGTAGTATGCGGAGTCTACGATAGAAATACGAGAGTCGCCCTATTCAGCGAGGACAATCTGACCTATGAGAAAGCGGTGAAGATAGCAACGACCAGGGAGTCAGCGGTGCGGAACGCAGCCAACGCCGAAAAGCAGACGACGACAGAGGACACGGGGGTCAAGCATCTGGGAGCACACCGACGAGGTAAACAGACGTTAAACGCCAGATCAAAAGGTAAAAACGAGGAGTCTAGAGGTATTAAAGATAGGTATCAAAAGCGAAACCATTTTAAATGTTATTGCTGCGGCGTATTCGATGATCATTTCGCAAAAGACTGTAAATTTCAAAATATAACGTGTAATTTTTGTAAAAAACAAGGACATATGGAAAAAGTTTGTTTAGCAAAAAAATATGGTACTAACGATAAAAGCAGAAATAAAGAAAAAAACGAGAAAAAAGATAAGATGCATCACATAAAAAAAGCAGAGAGTAGTGACAGTGAGGATGAGAGTGACGAAAATTCAAATTATGATTTTCACCATATATACGCAAATAAAAGTAGTAAAATCTCCAAGATTAATAAGATAGTAGCTGATCCGATGTTCGCGGACGTATTAATTAATAATGTCAGAGTCGCGATGGAAATAGATACGGGATCGTATGTAACTGCTATTTCTGAACATGATAAACATAAACTTTTTCCAGATGTAAATACGATTGAAAGCGATTTAAATTTAACAAGCTACGGAGGAACGCAATTAAATCCAGTAGGAATGATAAAAAAGATGAATGTAAAATTTCGTAACTATGAAAAAAAACTAGACTGTTACGTAATGAAAGGCAAAGGGCCTATGTTAATGGGCAGACAATGGTTGAGGGAATTCGGTTTATGGCCTCTTAACCTTAAAAACTTAAATAATAATATGTTGAGTATTAAAAGTAACGAGGTGAGAGAACAAATGCTAGCTCGTTTTCCTATTCTGTTTTCAAACACGCAACCCTGGCGGAAAAAATTCTCCAACTTTTTATGCAACAACTGCGCCAAACTACAACCAATTACGAAAAAAAATACGCGGAAACTACAAGTAAAGTAGAGATTCTACATGGAAATAAGACATTTTAATGCTAAACAATGCTAAGATTACAACTATTCACGAGAAAATGCGCGGTTTCGGACAGTTTTTTTATTTGTTGTAGATAAGCATACTAAGACATAGAAATCATTAATTATGCGTAGAAACTTGTTGCGCATAATTTCTACGTTTTTCTCCGTCTAATTACAACTTAATGGCGTGTTCGATTGGTGACGAACCTGGCTCGGATTAGCTCATAGACATAGAATACATACATAATATGTATATGTGTTCTATGTCCATGAGCTAATCCGAGCCAGGTTCGTCACCAATCGAACACGCCATAAGATGACATTTTATGGGCAGTAGACCAGCAGCGGCAGATCGTACTGATTGGCTACAAAAATACAGAAGTTCTCGAGTTTTTAGAAATTCTCTGTCTTGTAGCCAATCGGTACGATCTGCTGCTGTTGTTCACTGCCCATGAAATGTCACCTTTATACATATAAATCTACGTAATAATTTTAATAAACTTTATTCAGTATACATACATACATACATGTTGAGATCACTTGCTTATGCAAGATTTACAAACACAGGTCAATTTACCGGAACGTTCTCGTAAAACAATGACGCCGAACTCTTCAAAGACACGTAACATATTAACGGATTAACGCAAACGTACATCGTTGGTATAAAAAAACAATTTATTAGGAAATAAACTCCTAAATGCCAAATCTGTCTCTTATGCGCAGCGCTCGAAACTACGAGATCTTAATAGGCTTTATCAATTATATAATCAAATATATAAAAAAAATATATAATCAAAATTTCCATAATCCAACTTTTCTGCAAAATAATCTAAGACTAAGGGATTTATAATTAAGGGATATAAGTTTTTGAGGCGATGTGTTTCCTACAGTTGTGCGGGGATCCAAGATTTCAAAATCGAAAGATTCTAAGAGTAGAAAACTCCCGAGACATCCGAGCTTAAGAACTAATGAATTTAAAAACACGAAAATTCTTTAGATGCTTTTTACATGGATTTTACGAATAAAATCCTAAAAATATTGTGTGAACACTAACAATTTTGTAGGTTTACATTGATCATTAAACAAAAATATTTAGTATTATGCATCTATATGTTCTACAAGAAGTGTTAACTGTAGTTTATATAAAAGTAGTTTATATAAAAGTAGTTCATATTAAAAAAAACAACGTACATATTAAACTAAATCACAAAATACTTTGATTAAATTGCACGTTTCACGAACACACTTAGCGCATAATGAAAGGAATAAGGGACAGTTCAATATTAATGTATGAAATTTATATGTAATTTATTAACACAGAATAGACAAACAAAGGAATAGCGCTAAGAAACAGTGATGAAATTTTAATCTATTTCTGTTCCATATGCACAATGAATATGTTTAATATTAACATATTGTATGCCATATGCACAATGAATATGTTTAATATTAACATATTCATTGTGCATATGGCATACAGAAATAGAATAAAATTTCATCACTGTTAGCGCTATTTCTCTGTTCGTCTATTCTGTATTAATAAATTACATATGAATTTCATACATTAATATTGAACTGTTCCCTATTCCTTTTATTGTGCGCAACCCCTTAAAGGTTGGGCTACGCTTTGGCTCTAAATAAAAGGAAAACAAATAAATGATTTCTAACTCATATATATAAACTTTACATTAATCACACCTCACTTTCTGAACTCTCAGAGCAGGAATGCTCACTATCTGACTTGTCGTCTCCAGAAACTTCCAAATTTTGTTAATAATAGTAATATCTGTAACAAATCTTTGTAATACAAATAAAATTAATGTAATTATAAAAAATTGTGTTTTTTATTTCTCGAGTTAGCTTTATTGTATATTTATCGAACAACTGTTGAAGGTTGTAATTGATTGTAAAGTTATAATTTTAACGCCAATGTACGATTAACTACGTCTTTGCAAAAGTTCATTGTATATATAGAAAAATAAGCGTAGAAATATCTTGCGCGAAACTACGTCTTATTACAACATTAATAAATTTTTATTTTAATGCCAATGTACGATTAACTACGTCTTATTTTACAGAAGTTTATTGTATACTTTGAAAAAGCGTAGAAATATCTTACGTGAAACTACGTCTTATTACAACATTAATAAATTTTTATTTTAATGCCAATGTACTATTAACTACGTCTTATTTTGCAAAAGTTTATTGTATATTTTTAAAAAATGTAGAAATTTCTTACGCAAAACTACGTCTTATTGCAACATTAATAAATTTTTATTTTAATGCCAATGTACGATTAACTATGTCTTATTTTGCAGAAGTTTATTGTATATTTTGAAAAGGTGTAGAAACATTTTACGCGAAACTACGTCTTATTACAGCATTAATTAAATTTTTATTTTGATAAGAATTTACGATAAACTACGTCTCGATTGCAGAAGTTCATTGTATATTTTTAAAAGTTGTAGAACTTTTTTACGAGAAACTACGTTTTATTATGACATTTACAATTTTCGTAGTTTTTTCTACTATTTCGTAATATTTCCTATTTGGTTGCAGAAATGCGTGATTTAACAGTAAAATTACGTAGTTTTTTTTCCGCCAGGGAAGGATGTTATACTGGTAGGAAAATTCATTTAGTTTTCAAAGAAAATGCCAAACCGATACAGCTTAAACCTTACCATGCTCCCTTTGCCTTAACCTCAAAAATTTCAGCGGAAATACAAAGATTAATAGAGGCAGGAAACCTAGAACCAGTAAAAATAAGTAATTGGGCAACGCCAATTATACCAGTGTTAAAGAAAAACGGGGAGATTAGAATATGCGGAAACTTTAAAGTCACGGTAAATCCACAATTAATAATAAAAAGACATCCGATGCCATTAAAAGAAAAAATATTTTTAACATTGAGAGTTGGGCGTAAATGGTCTCAAATTGATTTAAAGCACGCGTTTATGCAATTCGAGTTAGATGATGAATCAAAAGAAGCTCTAACGATAATTACGGAAGATGGTCTGTATAGATATACAAAATTAGGCGAGGGTGTAGCTTCAAGTCCGGCTGAGTGCCAAGACATCTTAGAAGATATAATAAAGGGAATAGAAAACACAGAAGTATACATCGATAATATTTACTGTACAGGCAGAACAGATGAAGAGCATATTGAAACGTTGTATGAAATATTTTCAAGGTTAGAAAAGGCAGGCCTAAGAGTGAACTTGGCAAAATGTGATTTCTTCAAAGATCAGATAGAAATCCTAGGTTTTCTAATTGATGAAACAGGTTTAAAACCTAGTCCTTCAAAAGTAAAAGCTATTGAAAAAGCACCAATTCCAAAAAATCACAAAAAGCTCAAAGCATTTTTAGGTTTGCTTAACTTTTACGAAAAATTTTTACCAGATAGAGCAGATTTTGTAAAACCCTTATACGAGTTAAGTAACACAAAAAAATGGGACTGGACCAAAGAATGCACAAAAAGTTATGAGTGGTTAAAGAAACAGATAATGTCAGATAGAGTATTGATGTTATTTGATCCAGATAAACAACTAGTACTAGCGTGCGATGCTAGCCAATACGGATTATCGGCGGTATTGTCTCATCGACTCGATGACGGCACAGAACGACCTATTGCGTTCGCATCAAAGGTCATCCCCAAAAATGAACTTCACAGGGCAATCATAGACAAAGAAGCAGGTGCAATAATATTCGGCTTTAAAAAATTTTACCAGTATGTCTATGGTAATAAAATAATTTTAAAAACAGATCACGAACCTCTGAAATTCATTTTTGGTAATAAAAATATGTCAACAATGATACAAAGTAGACTTCAGAGATGGGCGTACTTCTTGTCAGGATTCACATATGAGATAGAAATTGTAAAATCGAGAGCAAACGGCAACTGCGATGCCCTATCCCGATTACCTATCGAAGACAACACGACAGTATTCGAATCTGAATTTACTAGTTTGAACTACATAAAAGACGGATTATCAACGTTAGATTTTAAGAGCGTAGCAAAAGAAACAGTTAAAGACAAAGTACTGAAAAAAATTGTTAGGTATACACAAAACGAATGGCCAGAATTAAAAGATTTGTCGGAAAAAGAAAAGAAATTTCACGGTAAACGTAATGAATTAACAATAGAAAAAGGATGCTTGTTATGGGGATACAGACTTGTTATACCAAAAACGCTACAAAACGATCTATTGACAGAGTTACATGCTTCACACTTGGGCATAATCAAAATGAAAAAACTAGCGAGAAACTATTTTTGGTGGCCGAACTTAGACGTAGACATAGAATCAATGGCAAATTCCTGTAAAATTTGCTTAGAAACAAGAATAGAACCCCCGAAAATCCCACTGACGCCATGGCAATGGCCAAGTAAACCATGGTCTAGAATACATGTTGATTTCTTGGGTCCATTTCAGGGTAATATGTACTTAGTGATTGTCGACGCGCATTCAAAATGGCCCGAGGTAATCAACATGAAGAAAAATACAACATCTAGCAAATTAATTTCAGTCTTTGACACATTATTTAGTAGACACGGCATTCCACATCATTTAGTAAGCGATAATGGACCTCAGTTAAGAAGTGCTGATTTACGGGAGTTCCTAAAAGGTAAAGGTATTAAGCACACGTTCTCCGCGCCCTATCACCCAGCTACAAATGGAGCTGCGGAAAATTTTGTTCGAACTTTTAAAGATAAAGTAGGCAAGATGATCAAAGATGGAATTGTCTTAGAACGCGCGGTAAACTTGTTTCTCTGCGACTACAGATCAACAGAACACAGTACCACAGGCAAAACGCCAGCATGGCTTATGTTAAAAAGAGAAATTAGAACGCGGTTCGACTTATTAAAACCCGATTTAGAAGTTCATATCGAAAATCAACAATTTAATCAAAAAAAACACAAAAATGGTAATCGAAAATGTAATCTGGGGATAGGCGATGTAGTATATGTAAAAGATTTTAGAAAGGACACCAACAATAGAACAAAAGCAACTATTATAAATCAAGTCTCACCCGTTACATTCGAGATAAAGTTTCACGATGGACATGTCAGTAAACGACACGTCAATCAAATAATTAGGCCGAATCAAAAACTAAAAAGGGGGGAAGATAGTGAAAGCAAAAATAGTTCAAACAATTTAAATAATTCTAATGAAAGACGCGAAGGTACCGATCATTGTAAGCGATCAATAAAATCCAAGAAAAAACTTGTAAACGGGCGTTCGAAAGACTATCGTAGATCAGCGAGACTCAGAGAACAAGCTGAGCGTAAACACCTAATTAAAAAGGGGGGGAGTGTAGTATAGTAAGAGCACCCGGCGAGCGCGTGATTAGAGGAGCGCCAGCATACGTGTATAGCGAGCGCGAGCGACACTGATCCGAGCATGAGGCAGAGGTGTTCCGGCCAGCGAACGAGACACACACGTTTGCGAGCGTTACTGTACTGTTTCATTAAATACATTTCTTTATTGAATTGAGAGTGAGTTATTTCTGATGTTCCCGATACATTACACACAGCGATTTTGTGATTTTCTTACGTTGTGTTGGTGTCACGCCAGTCCGCGCAAAATAGCGTGTTTGGGGTTATATGCAACACTTTTTTGGGGGTGATGTGCAACACTTATTTTTCGCTAGTTTATCGCTATTTTACGATGGAACATGTGTATATGAAGTGTTTTAATGCATTTTTCAATGTGTTTAGTCATTATGCCACGAAAGTATAAAACTAAGGGTATCGCTGTTCCGGTCAATTGCGAGCTAATTTGGGCAGCAATACAATTGGTGAAAGGCGATCATCCGTTGTCACTCCGTTCAGCTGCTATTAGCTGCAATTTACTGTAACACTTGCGACATTCCTTATCATTTGAAATGTGTCGACATGCAAGGTCGCAACTATTTTACTTGTGACAACTGCGATTCAGATGATAAAAAATAAAGTTTTTTGCATTTTTCCTTTCATTATTCGATTATTTTGTATTTAAGAAGCCCAAATTTAACATTTAAGTCGATTGATGTCGATATTCATGCATTTTTTACCTTAATTTTACCTGTGTTGCACATCACCCCAAGAAAATTTGAAAATGCTAAAACAGACGTTTTTGAAAACTCGAAAAATTTTTAGGAAAAATTTAAAATTTTGAAAATCTAATCACGCAGAATTGTAGTATTTTCCTTCCTCTACATTATACAGCCATGATATATTCAAGAATTTGATTTTTGGATATGTTTTTCGAGCAACGCGTGAACGTGTTGCACATCACCCCACATAACCCTACTTTATATATAAATTATATGAACTTATATATAATCATGTCAAAATGTATGTGAAACTTTTTATACATATATATATTCGATAGGATTCGTTTTCTGTATTTAAAATTTGACTGATATAGTGGACTGATAAAAACGGTATCAAGAGACATGGCACTGTCTCATGTCAAGCAGTGCCAAGTTGTAATAGTATGCATGGAACAAATAATTTCACTTTTGATTCTATAGCTTTTGAAAAAATATACATCTTAACTTATCAATGTTTTATTATCGATGTTAACAGTTCTTTTCCAATATATATTGACTATATATGGTTATATACGATTATATATGATTATATATAATTATATATGTTCATATAGAGACAAAATTCATATATAATTGCATTATATATAATCATATATATTTATATATAATTATATATAATTTTTTTTTCCCGGGTACGCTACATGACCTGCATTGCAGTATTATTTTATAATACTAAATTATATAATATTATGTAACAAATTTTTGAATTTAATATCTATAATATATATAAAAACAATTCAAATAAATTTTTAAATTTAGGATTAAATATTTGCAGCATATATGATGACTTGCGAATCTATATCTATATAGATATAGTGCTATATCTGGTTGTACATAGGACAAGATTAGTCACATTAATATATCTGGCTATATATGACGTCATATATCTATACTATTATTATAAAGCAACAGGGTTTGCAGTTTTTTTGTTCGCTATGATCTCGAAAACCAATGGACCAAATTTTTACCAAGCCTATATGAAATAGGGGTAGAATTTTCCGGGGAGTGTTATAGGGTGTATAGTTTTTTGTTACCGATCTTCTGGAAACCGGTTTTTGTAATTTCTTCAATTTTTCGGGAAATAATTGACGGAATCTCAAAGAATTGCATATAAAACGGGTTGAATTTTCCGGGGAGTGCCATAAAGTGTATAATTTTTTGTTACCGATTGTTCTGGAAACCGATACTGAAATTTTTTCAATTAAAATGTGTGTTTTAATACACATGTTATCCGGGGCAAAGCCCGGCGGGGCATGCTAGTAGTTTTATATAATGCTATATCTAGTTATATGTAGGGTGCACTACTCATATATCATTATATCTGGCTTCACATACATTTATATATGATTAGATATGGTGCTATATCTGGTTGTATATAGCGCCAGATTAATCACATTAATATATCTGGCTATATATGACTGCATATATAGTTGTATATAATACTATATCTATATAGTTATATGTAGAGTAGACCTCCGAGAACCGCGGCGGTCTCGATTACGAGTCTGAATGAAGACGTCAGTTATGCAGACATATTAAAGAAGGCGCGAGATAGCATCAGTCTTGACACTCTGGGTATAGAGGGGTCCAAGATTCGGCGCGGTATCAATGGTGGGGTCATCATCGAGATCCCTGGCGAGGATGGTGTCTCGAAGGCTGACACGCTTGTCGGAAAGCTTAAAGAGGTCCTGGACTGTAACACGATACGCATTACTCGCCCAACTACCATGGGCGAGTTGCGTATCTGGAATTTTGATGATTCTATCTCTCCAACTGAGATAACAAACGAGATATCCATCGCGGGAGATTGCGATGAATATCCTTATAAAAATTGGAAACATCCGCAAAATGAACAACGGGCTTAACTCGGTCTGGGTTAAGTGCCCTCTGTCCGCGGCGGTGAGAATTTCTACCTCTGGTAAATTCAAGATTGGATGGACCATTGCACGGGTCGAGCTTTTAGAAGCCAGACCACTTGTGCCAGCATTCGACTAGAGGGCTATGTCTGCCGGGTTCCGCGGCGTCCCTGTTTAATCCTCGTGTGATTTTTGTCTTCGGTTTACGTATTTCTGTCGCTCTGCGAGAGGACTGTTGTGACACGTGATGTAATACCTCGAGTCTCCCGCGTGTTGCAATTGTTGTCCAGCGTGCTGTATGTTAGGGAGAGGTTTTTTAGTGGGTGCAAGCCCCACATATCCAAGGGGGCCGGCCCCCTGGTAGAATGCGCGAGGCATTTTCCTCTTCCTCCGAAACAAAAACAAAAAAAAAAAGTTATATGTAGAGTGCACTACTCACATATCATTATATCTGGCTTCACATAAAATTATATACATTTATATACAAGTAGATATGGTGCTATATCTGGTTGTATGTGGGACCATTGATTGCACATGTGGCCATGTATAATTAGATATAACCCCATATAAAAACATATATAATTATATATAATTATATATATACCAGATATAATTATATATGATTATATCTAATCATTTTTTCCCGGGTGCTCATTACTTTTTAACCCTAATAGGTCACACTGGGTAAAATACACCCCAGCGGTTTTTGGATTTCGAAAACGACCCAATAAACCAAGAATTTCAAGAATTTTTTTACATATATTAAATTAATTTTTTGCAAATTTAACCTATACAGTCTTTTTCAGGAAGACTTAAACTACAACAGGATATTTTTTTTTTTTTACGGTCATCTACAGTTTTTTATACACGTGCAAACACGCTGGGGTGTATTTCACCCAGTGTGACCTTTACGGGATTCTCGCGAAGTGTGACCCATTAGGGTTAAAAACGGTTAAGCAGCTTGAATTTCTCCCGACAATAATCAGGTGTGACAAAGGTTCTGAAAACCAGCTTATAAGTCTTTTTCAAACTTGTTTACGTAGTAAACATTCTGATAAGCTTGCTGGAAATGGAAGTTTCATCGAAGGAAAGAGTGTTAAAAATCAACGCATCGAATCATATTGGGGTCGAATGCGTCAGCATACAGTGGATTTTTTACATCCAATTATTTAAGAGTATCCAGTTGAAAGGTCTATTTGATAGAAGTAATTTTCATATTAAGTGCCTCCAATTTTGTTTTGGACCATTATTGAAACACGATTTGGATTATAATCGGAGGCTATGGAATGAACACCGTATCAGAAAACAAGCAGCCCGAAATCTAGTTGCTGGACGGCCTAATGCATTATTCAACTTACCTCACTAATACCAGTGCCGAGATTTTAAAAAGCTTATTAACAAAAATACAGTTAAAAGATTAATGGATAAGTTTACAAAAAAAACCACAATAGCTTGATCCGATCATAACAGAATTGGTGGAATTATTAGTGCCCGATGTTAAAACTCCAACAAATCCTACGGAGGCATTGAATTTATATAAAAATATTTTAGAAGCATATGCAACTCATAGAAACAAAAATTAAAAATTTTTAGCTTACCTAATTATTGTTTTTACAATATAAATTTGATGTAATAATAAAATTTAAACTTAATTTTTTCATTTTTAAATTTTTTATTAGTATTTTTTCTTTAGTACAGTTTTAAATGCACAGCATTACATTTATATATCTTAAAATAAGTTTCACAAAACTCTCGTTTTAAAAGTATCCAATTTTACTCCTAAAGCTTAAATTTTTAACTTCTAACAGTCTAAATATATTTTCTTGAATTCTGATAACAATATAAAAAATAAAGCACCAGCAAAGTTATTAAAATTAAAAAAAAATACTTAAAAGAAAGTCTCTGAAATATAATTACTAAAATGTTTAAATTTTTTCAAGATTTTCATTAGCTTTTTCACAGTTTATGAAAGCTTATGGAGATAAAATAATAAAATAAATAGTTACTTAAAACTGCATAATTCTGACTTTTTGACAGCTTCTTAACTTTGACCTATATTTTAAATAACAAATTAAGTTATTACAGAAATTGCAAATAGTGAATACATTTAATTTATTATTGACAAAAGCAAAGAATCTAATGGAAAGAATATTAGTTACTTAAAACTGCATAATTCTGGCTTCTTAACAGCTTCTTTAATTTTATTTGTATTTTAAATAACTAATTAAGTTATAACTGATATTGCAAATAGTTAATACTTTTAGTTTTTTACTAACTTAATTAACAAATTGAACGAACTTACCTTAAGTGAAGTTCGATTGTAATTATGCGTACTCGTCCGGATGGATAAAATGTAGTAGCATTCCTATGCGTTATCCACAACAGGTTACTTTAAAGCTAAAAATCGCTTTACCGACCCTCGTGCCGCGAGCCCTCCGCCGCGCCTGCGCACTGAGGATCCTCATTCTTCTTTAAAGGCACAAATCTGTTTTCAACGGGAAGGGAGGGAGGGATGATCCATCCGGACGAGTACGCATAATTACAATCGAACTTCACTTAAGGTAAGTTCGTTCAATTTGTTAATTATGCTACTCTCGTCCGGATGGATAAAATGTAGATTTTTAACGCACAGATTTGTGCAACTGAGATACTTATATTAGCATAAATCACGAAACGCCAAGTACAATATAAGGCACATAGCAATATTATCGGTAGCTCGACTCAACAAAAAATTTCTTCCGCCTACGGAACTCAGTCTCTAGCTATAATATAAAATATCACACGCTTGTCTATTATATATATTTATATATATAATATAAATTAGACAAATTAAATTCTCTCTATATTCCTTATATCATTAAACGTCGTTTAAAATAACGGATTGAAATGAGTTGCTCGGCACTATCGGTCGATTGTAAAAACGGGCGAAGACCTCAGACGATCTGCTCCAGCCCGCTGTACGTCGAATCTCGTCAACGTTAACGCCTCTACTCGCGGCGAGAGAGGTGGAAGCGTGGCGAGTCGAGTGAGCCGAAAAAACGGATATATCAATCCCTGCAGCGCTTAGGCTTAGCTTGACCCAACGTCCTAACGTTTGAGCTGACACGGGTTTGTGTGGAGAACGAAACGAAATAAACAAGGCATCGCAGTTTTCTTGTCGTAGATCACGCGTGACTTCAAGATAGAATTTTATCAAAGAATAAACGCAGAGCTCCGGTTTGTTTGCAAGGGGTTGGAATGAGAGCAGAGGCTGAGGTCTTCCGATACCCGAAGTCTTAAGTCTAGCTGTAATCTTAATAAGTAAAGTGTCGGTAACTACCATATTCGAGAGCTGTATGGCGGCCAACGTTTGCATTCTCTGAGCAGTTGTTAGAGCTAAAAGCGTTACTAACTTACATGAAATCGCCTCTAACGTAAGGTTTTCGTGAGGATACAGAGAGGCTAGATGAGCGAGTACGGGCGATGGGTCCCAAATAAAATCGTATTTCGGCCGTTGGGGTTTTAGTGCCGCTACCCCTCTAAAAAACCTCTTGACTAGCGCGTGCGAGCCAACCTCATCAAGAGAGAGAAGAGAAATTGCCGACCGGTACGTATTTAGGGTGGAGTAGGAGCCCACCTGTTCTAGCAGGGCCGATAAGAATTCCAAGAATGATGTGACTGGTGGCGAGAAACAATCTATGTTTTTCTGCTTGCAAAAATTCCACTACAGTCGTAACGGCTTGCTGTATTGCGCGATTGTAACCTCCGAAATTGATGCAATCGTTGCCTCCAACGCCGCTGGTGGTGTCCCCTTGTTTAAGAATGCCTGGCGGATAAGCGCGCGGCTGCCAGGGAAATTCTGCTCCACGCAGGATGTATCTCTCTGAAAGGGGATGACAACATCTTAATATTCGGTTCCAAGAGGATGGGTCCCTGGACCACGAGTCGATTAAATAACGGGAACCACGGCTGAGCTGGCCACCACGGAACGACAACTACTCCCTCTGCCCTGTCTGAGATCATCTTACGCAGTACTTTGAGGATTAGTGCAAACGGTGGAAATGCATAAAAATAATATTTTCTCCAATCTAGAGAAAATGCATCCACGAAAGCAGCTAAAGGGTCCGGAAACCACGAAACGAAACAGGGGCACTTTGTATTGATTGACGAGGCGAATAGATCGATGTCAAAGGGGCCGAGTCCAGTATTAATTATTTCGAAATATGATTGCTCTAGGGACCATTCTGTCTCAATAGATACGACGCGAGATTCAGCGTCGGCCTCTACGTTCTGGGCTGAGGGAATATAAGAGGCATAAATAAAGATGTTTCGATCCGCGCACCAAGACCAGATTTCTCTTGCCAGATTTGACAAGAGTGGAAATTTAATCGAACCCATGCGGTTGATATATGCGATAGCTGTAGAATTATCTACTCTTAGGAGAATGTCGCAATTCTTCAAATGTGCTGCAAAAGATCTCAGAGCGTGAAAAACCGCTAACAATTCCAAATAGTTAATATGATTGCGTTTCTCTTCTGGCGACCAAAACCCATGAGTTCGATTATTGGCACAGATCGCCCCCCAGCCTGACAACGAGGCGTCCGTAAATATTTCGAGTTTGAAGGCCCCTGATCTAATCACGTTCCGTTGTCTAGTATCAGAAAATATCGATCTCCACCATAGGAGATCCTCTCTAATTGTAGAGGGTAGGGACATATTTGCTTCAAAATTATTATTTGCTTCTGTAAGAGCCAAAAACTTTTCTCTTTCTAGTACCTTTGTGTGTAGTATACCGTATTGCACTCCTGGGCAAACCGAAACTAGTGAGCCAATATAACTAGCCAAAACTCGAATTTTACAACTCTTTTTGTTTAAGATATCAATCGTGATTCCAAGGA
The DNA here is from genome assembly GCA_030770255.1 of Temnothorax ravouxi. Lineage (NCBI taxonomy): Eukaryota > Metazoa > Arthropoda > Insecta > Hymenoptera > Formicidae > Temnothorax > Temnothorax ravouxi. Next base: position 15,830 of record JASTWP010002573.1, on the reverse strand, counting down.
GCTTTTCCCTCTTGTCAGCCGGGATTGAAACTGAGAAGCAGTCTGTGTCGAAGATGAAACCTAAAAAACGACGAGATTTGGACGGTGTAAGAGCGCTCTTTTTCTTATTAATGACAAAACCTAACGATGATAATAAGTTTATTGTTGTCGAGACATTATCCCGGCACTGATCGTAGGACTCTGCAATAAGGAGAAAATCGTCCAGATAATTTACTAACAAATATCCTTTTTCCCTCAGAGTGGAAACTACCGGTTTTAAAATTTTTGTAAAAATAAATGGCGCCGATGCTAAACCAAAAGGTAGAACCTTAAATTGAAAAAGTTTATTTCGAAAGCGGAACCGGAGGAACTTTCTGTCATCCTGATGGACCGGAAGCAATAAATAGGCGTCTTCCAAATCTAGCGTGGCTAGAAAATCTCCTGGAGAAATAAGCCCTACAACCGTCTTCCAATTTTCCATTTTAAAGTGTGGAGCTACAATGAATTTGTTAAGTGGCTTTAAATTTAATATAAATCTCCAACCGCCTGAAGATTTTTTAATCACAAAATAGGATGACAGAAATTAGTCCTCGGAGTCCGAGGCTGGCTCGATCGCGCCCTTTTCGCAGAGTCTAGTGATCTCGCGATGGCAGATCTGCTCTTCCTCCTCTGAGAGATGAACCGAAGGTTCTCTATTCTGTCTGGGAGGGCGTGATCTAAAAGGCAGTCTATACCCGGTAATTGTTTGCAAAATTTTTACGTCCGAGGTAATTTGTCTCCACTGAGGGAGAAAGTAAGAAAGCCTGCCGGCGATCTTTACCTCCTTATTTATCGTCTCCTCGAACTCGATCTGGGGCGATACGTCGACCGACGGCTGTTGCTCGACCTCCCTGTCCTCGTCGTCGGCCTCGCTTTCGGGGCAGGGGCTCGGTAGTTTCCCGTCTTCGCGGGAATCCTGCGAATAGGTTGTTTGATAGGTTGCTGCACGTTACCCGCGATTGCCAAAGATGACCTGGCAATATCTTTAGCAGATTTCTCCATGGCGGTCGCCTTCTTGAATTCTTCCCCGAAGGCTGCGCCAAATAAAAGATGGTCTGCTGGAGAGGCCTCAGCCACGTTCTTAGCCACCAGATTAAGAGCAGGTAGAATTTGCGCCCTTCTCGACAACGCCAGCCGGTGGAAAAGGTCCGCTAAGATCTTAGCGCCATCACTCGCCTTTGCTATTGCCAGGCGTATTTCGGCGTTTAGAGATTGTTGTACCTGCGGTTTCAGAAGGTCCGACAGGGCCTCACCAAAAGCACAAAGCGCGATACCTGCTTGGCTCTGGTCCTTGGCGCAGAACTCGTCACGCTTAATGATCGAGTTGCTTTTTAGTGCAGACTTAATCTCTGAATTTAACCTGGGTGATTGCAGGAAATTTAGTGTCTCCGACGGCTCGTATCTTTTTAACAGCTGATCTCTTCGCTCTGCAGGAAGGCCCTTCCGTGTAATGTCCAGCCACCTCTGCGAGATCAATTCGTTCCACGGGACGGTGTCCGCCTCTGCAATCTCGGGGCCAAACAACTCCCTTGCGAATTCCTGGACTACGCTTTCTGCCGGCGTCGATTCGCTCGGCTCGACGAATTGCACAGTCTTAGAAGGCAGGGGCATCGAGGGTGTCCCCCCGTTGTCTGGCAGGTCATTCACCGTCACTGCAAACACAGATCATTAAATGGTCTGGTCAAGGTCGTGTCGTGCTTCCCGCCTGTGTTTTACAAACACAGATCCGGTCAGGACAAACACACCTGAATCGTTGCTCGGCCCCGAAGGCACCGATTGCGAGTTCTCGACAGAACGCGGGCTAGAGCTACCGCTATTTTCGTAGTGTTCTGGAGATGGGGCCCTCGGTGAAGGCTGGCAGGCACGAGGTGCCCTAACCTTACTCTGCATTACGTCCATTAGGAGAGCTACCTTTGCTTCAATCCTTGCCAGTCGATCAATCTCGGGAGAAGCACTCCTTTTCCTTGATTTATGCTTCTTGTGAGACTTCCCCATACTGTAAAAACTCTTAAAACTGACCAAAACAGGTTGCGTATTACACTGGTGTAACCTCTGTGGAATCGCAACAGAAATCCAATGAGGATCCTCAGTGCGCAGGCGCGGCGGAGGGCTCGCGGCACGAGGGTCGGTAAAGCGATTTTTAGCTTTAAAGTAACCTGTTGTGGATAACGCATAGGAATGCTACTACATTTTATCCATCCGGACGAGAGTAGCATAATTAAACAATCTAATGGAAAGAACAATAGTTACTTAAAACTGTATAATTATGGCTTCTTAACAGCTTCTTTAATGCTATCTGTATTTTAAATAAATTAATCTATAACTGACATTGCAAATAGTTAATACTTTCAGTTTTATACTATTTTAATTAAAGAATCTAAAGCTTTTAATCACAACCTGTGCTCAGCAAAAACTTTATATAAAAATCATTCTCTAGCTCTAATTTCTTATTTTATTATTTGTCTTCCTCTTCTGTATAAATACGTTTGAATAGGTGAAGCAATATAGCGGCATTTGGTCTTTTTTTTGGTTCATGTTCAAAACATCTTTTAATTGTGTTCTGTATTAATACCGGTACACCTTCTAAGCATGGTATTTTTTGAGTTTTAACGATTTTCTTCAAATTTAGTATACTAAGTTCAGGCACTACGTTCCAAACTGTTCGTTCTGTGAACAGTTCGACGATACAACATGCCAGAGACCATACATCAGAGTATGTAGTACCTTGTGCATGTTCAATGAGAATTTCCGGTGGCATATATAAAGGTGTTCCACGAAAATATTGACCAACAGTTGTTTCTAGGGCCGACGATCCATCACATATCTTGCTTAACCCGAAATCACAAATTTTAATCATTAAGAAATGATTTATTAATATATTTGCAGGTTTTATATCTTTATGAAGAATAGTAGGGTTAAATTCATGAAGACACGTTATTGCTTTACAAATTTGTAATGCGATGGAATAGTTTTCATTTTTCTTTACTGCACAATCCAAGGCTTCGTCTCGCTTCAATATAAAAACTGCTAAATTTTGACTCTTGAAGTATTCCATAACGATGTAAAAATGAGATTCTGTAGAACATATACCCATAATGGAAATTAAATTAGGGTGACGAATCTTATCCATCACATTTATTTCTCTGTATATATATTTCTGTTCTTCAGAAGCTTTCATCTTCTTCACGGCAACTTCTGTGTTTTTCCAAATTGATAAAATTACACATCCAAATGATCCACTACCTAATAATGTCTTGGTGAACTTAATATCTGATTCTTCAATCGTAGGTATCGAGAATCTCAATTGATGTTCATTATCGTCCGTGGACCTTGATTCTTCCTGCGTTTTTTTAGAACTCGTGTTAATTTCAGTACTAGAAGATGCTTTTTTCTTTGATTGAGAAAATGAGATAATTGTTCCGGTATATGACTGTTTTGTCACGGTTTTTTTACTGATATCACACTGTTTAGAGTCTGTCGAAGTGACTGTGGAAGAACAAACTTTTACACTGTTTTCATACTTAACGATAGTTGAAAATAAATATAATCGCAACTGTGAGTTTTTTATTTTCAATTTATCACTAAAGTCCCAAAAATCAGTATTCTTCTTCTTATTCAAATCTGTGAAATTGTGAAAAATTTCTTCCTGGTAATTTCCTAAATGGATCACTGAACTGGCCAAGATTTCTTTATTATATATATTTTCCATTGCAGATATACTTATTTTTTTAATTTCGTCAAAAGAATATTTTTTGTTCCGATTCAATTCAACTTTTTTTATACCACCAACTGGGGTAATAATTTGCTTATATACTTCATTAGGACTTTCTCTGTGCTTCCAACCTACATGTAAAGTTTTCATGACTTTCTTCAATGGGATCTGTAAAAAACATCTTTCTAAGTACAACTGCAATAATGTAGTAACTCATAAATTTTAAGATACATATTTAATACAATTATGCTAGCAAAATTTTTCAGAATTGTTGAATGAAATAAATTTATTAAGGAAATAAAAATAAACCAATGACGAAATGAATTTGACTGTCAAACGTACTGGAATGTCCGGTGATTCCTGGGATATTAAATCCTTATTTTCCTGTCCGTCAATGATACCCATAATTTCATCAATCCGTCTTCTTTTAGCATCGCTGTAAATATTTTCTATAAAAAAAATATTAATTATTATTATTATTACTATGTAACGATACGCCCCGACAATACGTATCGTTCCGGCCGACCAACCTGCCGAGAAGCGCCCAGCCGACCATCCGCTGGACAAGAAACGGGCCCGAGGTGCCCGCGCTACATTTAAACTCAGGTAGCATGTATTGTTAGGAAGTCCGCGAACGGACTCACCGCGTAACCGTCTCGGAGCGCCGAGCGGTACCGAAAGCGGCCGAAGACCGCCGAACGCAACCGCGGCGCCGGGACGCCGTAATCTCCAACCGCTCCACCGCATCATCCCGGCGCTCGCGATTGCCGCCGCCGTTACCCCCGCCACACCGACGCCGCCGCGACGGGTATATAACGAGGCGTCTGATAACGATAAGACGATTCTGCGACCGACCAGATCACCGTTCCGACCGATCCTGAGATCCTACCCGCTAGTCAAACACATTAGGTAGAGAGTTTCTCTGTCTTAGCCGAGCGCGTCTCGGCAAAACGACCGGCTTTCTCTTCAGAATTATCCGAACGAGGGTAGAGTGCTGCTCTGCTTCGAACGAGCGTTTCTCGCCGGATATTTCCTCCGATCCGCGCCGTCTGCCACCAGGGGAGAGCGTTACTCTGCCTACACCGAGTGTTTCTCGGTGGACAGCCCGCGGCTAGGAAACCCTTCCGCTTGTCCTGCGGAATCCACGCGACTCTTTGTCGCCCTCGCGCCGCGCGCCATTCATACGCGCTCCGATACGTCATCGCGCAAATCCGCCCGCGATCCGCCGGAAGAGACCGCTCCGCGCGGACCGCGCTAATCCGCCCATCGGGGCGTTCCTCGCGTACCGATCCGCATACCGCGCCGCCTTGTCATCCTCGACTTACACGCGCCTCGCCGCTCTGTTCCCACGGGAATCACAACTCTGTGTATCGCGCCTTTATCTGCATTTCATCTCATCGCGCAATCATCAATCTGTAAATACGCGCACTTCGCGACACTGTACACCGCGAAGCATTGTTATAGTAATAAACATCATATTTTGTTAACAATCCGAATACGCTTCATTCTGCCGACACACACCTCGCATCTGTTCCTCCGCGCCTCCTTCGAACCCGACCCCGCCGCGAGCTAGTTCCGCGCTTCGAAGACAGGTTGTTTCAACTATTATCGCGATTATTATAAATTTTATCATCGCAATTTTTTTTTGTTATTTTAAATTCAACATTAAACGTATAATCAATTTAATGAAAAAAAATTTACCTTTGAGAAGATGAGAGTAAAAAACTTCGTATTTATCTACACCTTCAATTAAATCAAATTCTCCATTTTCAATATTAATTCCACACTTGTCTTCTCCATCAAAAAACGTTAAGCCGTCAGCACCTGGAAAATATGCTCTAACGACTTCTATTTTTAGCTTTCTGCGATTTGCCGGTAATTTAACTGCTGTTTTATTGTCTTTTATTTTGACAAAACTCATTGTCAATTTTTTTCGTAATGCTTTTTATAATTTCAATAACTAACTTCTATTTACTTTCAAAGTAAACGAAATTTTAATCGTTCCTAACCTCTTAGCGACGCCGATTAATTAAATTGTTTACAAAATCTGTCAGTTATAAGAGAGAGACAAAAATATATATATTTTTTTTATCTCGAATCGATAAGGTAGATACTCGCACTTTCCCCGCACATCTGCACATGTGGGTGTGTGCACATGTTGGAAGTGGCCGTGTGAACTTGTGCACATGTTGAAAGTGGCCGTGTGCAGCGCCACTTGGCTACAAGTCAACTGTGAGCCAACCCGGCTTCCGTAGTGGGAGACTGGTCGCGGGCCGGCGTCCGGATAGGACGTCGGCTCGCTTACTAATCTGAAACCTTTTTTTTTTGTTTCCGTAGGAAGAGGTAAAATGCCTCGCGCATTCCTGACCCCGGCTGTCAGGATATGTGGGGCTTGCACCCACTAAACCTCCTCTCCCTTAAACAAAGCACTCGGGACACAGGTCACGTGACACGGAACACCAGAGGTACACATCACGCCACGCAACAGTCCTCACGCAGAGGCGACAATAAACCCGTAACCCAGACAAAGGACCAGCGGAAAGGTTGCCGGTACCGAATCCGCCAACCCCGAGGGAAGGAAAGAGCCTAGTCGAGTGGCTGACACAAGTGCCGTCATTCGACCACCTCAGAGAAACCGCATGATAATAGATTGCGGGAAGCCATATCATTGCGGAATCTCTTCATCGGCTGCGGGAACCTTCCCCGGGGAATAGCGGATCCAGAAAACGGCATCGTGCAAAGGTGGACGAAGGACAAAACTAACAGAAGTTCCTCATCCGATGGGGAACTTCACATCACAAACCAATACGAATCGAGAGATCCGTCCGCGCAAAGAACCACCACCAGAAGTGCGAATCAACACAGTCGACTCGCCCGCGCAAAGGACCAAAGCCTAGGTCGTAAAATATCGAGACTTATCAGCCGCGAAAGATCACGTAGTACGTTTGCTGTAAAAGTTGGAAGCATCGGTTTCACAGCTCTTTTCTCAAGCGTCTTGTTTACTTCTTAAAGTTAAAAGCAAATTGGCACAGGAACGCGATGTAAGAGCGTATCGGAGAAAAGCCGAGGACACGTTTTCAGCTTTGACGAGGGACAGATTTATCGGCCAAGCCGATAAGGCAAAGGGTTACTTGCACTCGGATCGAGGGCGTTAGGTTGACGGACAGCGCTCAAATGCCGTTTGTTAAACGTTATTTATAAGAAATTCCGGATGCTTTCGAAATCGATGGGACGAAGAACGCGTTTAGAAGATATGATGATGACCGAGCATGGGCCCGTTAAGAGCTGAGAGAAACAAGGATACGTCATTTTCCTTTCGGATAAATAAAAGCTCTTTCTTGATCGTTCGTTCAGGGGAGAGGAAATAGAAAACAACTGAGAAAGAGAGAGAAAGAGGGAATGTCGGAGAAACTCCTTCTCGAGTTCGATCAAACGGTATTGCGGCCTTCGGTTTCAGGTCAGACGTTCGATCATCTCGACATATGGAAGAGGTAAGATCGAAGAGGAAAACGATTTTGAGCACGAAAGCACTAAACCGGCTCGTGGGAGAAACTTTTCGAGAGATTTAAGATCTCTCCGATCGGTCGCATCTCCCCCCCCCCCCCCCCCCCCAACGAACAATTCTTTCACGATGATAAGTCGATCTGTCGTTACGAGACGGAACGAGATTCGACATTTCTTGCAATACTGCGGAATTTAATATTCTTTCCTAGGAAAGTTTAGCGGAATCCTTTTAGAGGTTTAGGCGAGGGCAAGAAACACGCCACTCGGCGCGGCGGCCACCCGTCGTCTGAGATCGAAGGCGAAAAGTTCAAGATTCCTATTTACGTTTTGCTTGTAAAGTGTGAAAGTTGAAGCATATTTTGCCCGTCTTGCTAACTTTTCATAGCTCCCGGTGGAATAATACTAAGGTACACGGGGCGAAACGTTGTAACGCGAGCGCGCCGAAGTGTCGAACAGCGTGATAATACGAGGAACGATTTTCGCAAGGAAAATTCTCGCCCGCGGCAAACCGTTCTCATTGACCGCTCATCGATCGTGTATCGACTTAACTTGCGTACTTTGCTCATCGTTAACGACTGTAATTTACGGTTGATAAAAGGCACTACTGATGTATATTCCGTAAATTGCTTCTGTAAATGATAATCGTTGGCATAACAAACGTGCACCGTATATGCACCGTAATATGGACAAACTGACGCAGTTGACAATAGTAGATGGAGCACATAAGTAATAAACGGGGAGCATTTCTTCGACATATATGCATTCACGTTTGCCATACTTCTTGTCAATGTCGTTATGCGTCCAGGGAAACGACGGGACAACGGAATAAACAACGAAAGACGAGCACTGCGGTTGAGGCGTCCGCGATGTATGACTCTAGATTATGGATGGCGATTTAAACTCGGCACCTAATCCATCACGACATACGTTCGTACCGGTATACCACGTTGCTTCTGAGCGCACTGATTGGGTTATGAATTTCGTTCCGACGAGTTCATTGTCTTCCAAGTTTGTTAATTTCGAAGCAGTTTAAAGTTTAAAATAGATATGAACGGAAACGAATATTTATAAGAAATATTTAAACACTTCGTGAGACGAATGTAGCTATTTCGTTTAAAAATTAAGTAAATATTGCAGTTTCTCGCGGAGAAAAAGAAGTGAAGGAACGATTTTTAGCAGGAGGAAATTTTAGCAAGAATATCGCTCACAGATTTTGCGTTACATTAATTATCATCGTAAGATCCATTTTCATCATCGCGTGAGCTTCGTTCATACTCGTCGACTATACGAAAACCGAGCGGGGAAAAAACGCGACGGATGTTCGTTCGCTGAACTGGTTGGCGGAACGAGCGAAAAGTACAAAATTACAGATGCAGAGAGAGGTGCGAGAGGGAAGAGATAAATGAATGGCGCGGATCAAACGGAGGGAGTGAGAAAGAGAAGAAAACGCGAGTGAGGTAGCCAGGTGAAGGAGGGGGGGAATTGAGAGATCGGCGTACAGGACGGACGAGCGAATGCAGGAAAGCGGAACTCGAAACTGCACCGCGCTCGAGAAAATTGCGTTCCCGTTGATAATATCGAGCCGCATGGCTGATAACGCAGGGGCGCGCTAAGGGGTAAACGAACCCCGCGTGCCGGCCCTCCGCGGTTACACCGCCGTACGTTTTCCCCGTGTGCACGCGCACACGTGATGTATGTGCCAATGTGCATGCCTGCTTTGCATTTTTACGGTGCACGTAGAATGAAGCGGTATAAAGCAGTCTCCACGTTCTGTTCTCCATCGCTTTCTCGCCCTCCGCTTCTCCTCCTCTCCCCCCTTTCTCACTCTCTTTTTCTTTCTCGGTCACGCGGTATCGCACGGGACGCGCGATCGCGTGCTCCACGAGAATCCAGGGGAATACCGTCACGAGACCGATGGAATTTCTCTCCCCCAGTTATCCGCATATTTTGTAGTTTGAGACGCGCGCATATAGATTGCGTTTATTTTTCGCGTGACATGTGTCACCGGATACACGCTGGCATTAAGGCCACAGCACAGTAGGCCGGGCGGCCGCGACCGCGGCCGCGCAATTCCGCAAATCGATTGTACGCGATGCCAAAGAGGATTACGAGGATGAAGAGCCTGCGGGTTAGAAGCGCGCCACGTTTTGATCGCCGAAGTGCATTTAGAATCAATTTTCGACGATCCGTTGATTGGGTTCCCTCTCTCTTTCTCTCTCTCTTCTCGCTTTCTCTCTGTCTCTCTTTTGTGAAACTCTTCCGCTGCATTAGTGAAACAATTAATTCGCAACGTAGGGCGACGCGGCAACGTCCGCGTTAAGTACACCTACCGCTGCCCAGTGAGCTTGCATTCGCTTGTGGAGCGAAGCGGAAAAAGGAATGAAACGAAGAATGGGGAAAGGTAGCTACTGCTCGGTTAGAAATGCGATTAAATCTTTGCGCATTAAACGAGATTACATCGCGGAAAACATTCGTCTTATTCGACGTAGGTAAAATGGCCGCAACGCGCTTATTATATAATTTCAGAATTATTTGTAGAACGCACGCGTTAAATCTCTTCCCGAAATTTTAATTGAGGTCACACTCATTGTGTTTAGCACAATTAAAAAAATCAGAATTGCGCGCAATTAAAAAATATTTATAACATTATTTAAAATTATTTTTCACATAATGAAAAGAAGCGACACACGGATAAAATATAATAAACACGATGATATCAATATATGTTATAAAACCAAACAGGGTTAATACTCTATTCCGTCAGAAATGAATACAATATTTAACATATAGGGGTTCATATGTATGCACAAATGTTATTCGAGTTACAATAATAATTAATGACGTTACCGTTCTTATTAACTGGCTGTAAAACCGTATGAATCGTGTACTCGCGTAATAATCCATACCTACATGGTAAAGTTAGTGTTTCAAGAGCCAGGTGGTATTCTCGAAATAATGAACAGCGTAATTGCGCCGATGTACATGACCCTTACGGTGAGCGCGCTGAGTGGAGTATATAATATCTAGAGACCATTAAATCTTAGAGACTACTAAACGCTTTGATTGTGCCAATATTATGCAATATTAACAAATTTTCACGCTTGAATAATCGTTTACTCGTGTCGCTGACTCTTCAAGAATTTTGCAAGTGTGCATAATGTTCATAGCACCGGAATATGCATACCGCACAATTATAGACGGCACATCGAATTTCGAATATTACGTCGGAGGAAATCGTGCGCGCAGGTGATTCTCTGATTCCTCAGCGAAGAAATTCTCCTTCGCCGTCGTTCGAAGCGAGAATGTGCGCGCAACGTGTAGAATAAAATTAGTTCGGCATTCGCTCTCGCAATATCATTTTCGCCGCTGAACTTTCAGTTCAGCGATGCTGCGAGGCAGAGAAACGCTGCCAGGCTATACTATATATCCGACATTCGGAGCCAGACCATGGAAAGTGAACAGCCGAGAAGAGTTTCCGGCGGTAAACATCGTTCTCCAAATATTCCCTCGTCGACGTCTCTTCAATCTTACTCTGCTCTAACATCCTCGAAAGAACAATAGGTATACGAAACATTTTCCGGCCATTTTGACGAAAGTCGTTTATTTCTCCTTTATTCCACTCTCTCTTTCTCTCTACTTTGTCCTCCCGGTGCATATCTCATCAGTACCGGTCGCGTCCGCTGGGATCAATCGAACACGGAATATATCCTCTTAGATTTCTCACTCGTGACATCATTTGAGATTTCGCTTTTGTCGTCACTTCCACGGTCATGACATTCGCAAGTAAGTTCTTGCGTCTTATCTATGTGATTCAGGCTTCCTCGACGATGCATAATCCGCGAGTGCATGTTGCGCGCGTACACGCTGTCCGTGTGTCACGTGGGTGTGCGCGCGTGGTTGCATGTGTGTGGCTTAAAGCATGTTTTATGTGGCCCAATCCTCGTTAATCTTTCAACGTGCATTCGAATGAGCTGCACCATTGCACTGCAACATCCAGTTAGTAGTAGTAACGAGCTATTTCGATGATTACAATGGTGCTTTGCACTCTTGCACATGTGTTAGAAATATCACAGCGATTATCGCGCTAAAACGGATTCTTTAACGGATATATTAAAACATATAAAAAACATTTTTGTCAAAATTTCTTTTTTTTTACATATAATTCTAATAATCACGTGCAATAATGATGTATACATACGAACATCAAGTAGATCAAAAAGTTTTTATTTAGCTGTTTTATCACAGAAAAAGCGAGGTAATAATGTGATGTATGCATGTATATAATCGTTTTATATAAAATTAATTGCGAAAATTGTGACAGTGCGGTTATTGCAATAGGTACCGCAGTATTTTTGCATAATATAATGTCAACGGTCATTGTTTTTGAATAATTTTAGTAAAAAATTAATAAAGGTCAATTATTAACAATTAAAAATAATTTTAATTTTATTTAAAGGTCAATTATTATCAATTAAAAATAATGTTAATGTTATTGATAAAGTAAGAGAATTGTTATTAATAAAATAATTCTAATTTTTTTTCGCAATAATTTTGCAATAGCTATAAATTTTATTGTTATATTTTTTAATTTTCACGCATTTCTCCTCGTAAATTGCAATCATGAATGCCGTGTAACTTTCTGCCTCCGTATAACTGAAGTTTATAACCGCATTTTCGCGCACAGAACGTCCTGCGGTTTGAATATAATTTGCGAGAATACGTAACGCACGTTAATCTTAGGCCGGACCGCGTACACCTAGGATACATGCGAGCAATATATTCTACCTTAAATGCAGTTCGCACATACCGCGTCCAGAAAAAACGCGGACTCTTCCGAATTCGCGGTCACGTTCTACTTTTCCTCATTTTATTTTTGCTTTCTTTCCCCGCGTGCGCCCGCCCCCGCCCCCGCCCCCGCCCCCCCCCCCGCGCTCGCAATTCTCTCCCCCCGATTCCGTGACGATATTTTTTCTATGTTTTGCAACGGGTCCTGCCTGCGCTTCCTTCCCTCCGTTCCACCCCTTCTGCCTTTCTGAGCCTTGTTTCGCCTGGATGTACCCAACGGTTTCGCCGGCAACCCTCGTACAAAACCCCTAACCGCGTTGCAGTGCCAACGAACGCGTACCACCGCAACAACCCTCTGCAAGCCACTATAGCAGCATCTCCACCTCTCTCCCTCGACATCCTCCTGCGTTGCAATGGAGGCGCAACCTTTCCTAGACACGGTATAACCGCTACGGCTACGATACGACCTCGGGCTTTTATTTTGAATTAACATTAACAGGTTTCTGCGCGTCGGAGAATTTATGCGGAGGTGCACACACAAATAAGTCACACTGGTTCGCGATGAATGGCCACATTCTAATGCGGAGAAATATTTGTTGCAATATATTTATATATATTTGTCTGTAAAAGTCGGGAGGTAATTTGACAGGCGTCAGTCGACAGCTGATGGATGAATACATGTCATATCTGGTACCATTGTTCTGTTAATCTCTGTTTTTCATAATATAGTTTTAGATGTAAGATATATAAGTATAAAGCTTGACATCCTGCATTAATAATAAAATTATTTCTATACTGTTTTGGAAGCTAGAAACAATGGCATACGTATGTGTACTTTTCTATACGCTTAAATAATAATAATGTTAAAAAATCTCACTTCTGAACTAAATCTTTTTATTTCAAGTGAATGTATTGGACGTCACAACCGCTACGATTTCACCTTTATTTTGCATATCGAGTCATCAATTATACATTTTCATTAAATCCGTTACTGTTACGTCAACGCTATGAGAGTTCACCGCACCGTCACGAGGACGGGTCCGGCTAATTAGAAGTTACATTGCTAATAAATCCGACGGAAATTCAATAGCGATTTCGAGGATTATCAATCCTGCGGTTATCATCGATCGCGCACGCCTCGTCGAAAATACGCTAGGAATTTTTAAATGCGAAATGCGAGAACACACGGGGGATAAATCCGACGCGCAAACGGCGGCATGAGAGCGGCAAAAAATTCATATTACTACAAATGCGGCGCGAATGAATTTACGACAACCATAAATTCTTGCTTATTCCAAATTATGCCCCATATCTGTCGTTACCTGCCGCGACGGGATAAATTACGGGCGCAGATAACACTGATATCTGTCCGTTTATAATAAATAAAGCGATCTAATTTCGAATGTCCGTTCTAGGTTCGCCCGTCGATGAATAACGACGCCGCTCTGTCGTCGGATTAAAGGTCAAATAAAAAGAAAAAAAAAGATGAAAACATTCAGGATCGCCGAAACTATCGCCGGCGTGCCGTGCGCACTCCTGAAATAACTGTCGTTCCGAAGTCTTCCTCTTTTTACCTTTTTTCCCGCTCCGCACACTATTCGTTTGCCACTCCTTCCTTTTCATCTCTTCTCTTTTTTATTCGAGCGTCTCGTACTAGTAGGTATTCGACCATTCTAACCCGAGTGCGGTGGTTCCGAGTAGGTCGACCGACTATTGGACATTCCACTCCATTTGCGAGACCTTTAAAATTGTAATATACTTCCCTTCTTCTTCTTTTTTTTTTTTTTAAATTAAATTCCGTCCTATCCGCCCGTTCGTGTCTCTCGTTCGAACGTCTATGCTGGAGACGCGAGGCTCGTCGAATGCACCAGAACTCGATCTCGCGACGATTTTTCGCGGGTTCTCTCCCTTCATCTTTCCTCTTCCGATTAGAAGCTGAATATCTGAAATTCATGCCATTCGTCGCATGTCGAACATTCAGTATAGAACGTTCAGTATAGAACACATATTTGTCAGTGCTGGATGATCGATGTGATATGAGCTCTCAATATCACGGATCAGTACCTATCGATAGATCAGATGTAACAGCGTCTTGTCAGTATTTTTTGTATTTCTATTCTTGCAGAAATATTTCAGGATATATATACGTATGTTATATGTACATATATATGTATATATATACCGCGGACTCGAATGAAGGCATATTACAAAGCGAGTTAAATCGGTTTGAGCGCCGTTTAAAGTTTAAAGTTTCTGCAATCACATAATATTTTTAATGTTTTTAAAGTTTTTATGAAGAATTAGAAGTGTCATGTAAAAGACGTGTAAACCTTTGATCTTGAATTCTGAATGATAATTTTGCTTTTTCGAGTGAGAACGCGAGACAGCGTGTCGCCTTAAATTCAGAAACCGCTAGGCGCACTTACCAATTCTTCGCGCACTTGCCCGGACGAGTAAAACTAGAGGAATAGCCTTAGTTTTGTCAGGTGGATGAAACTCCACCGCAAAAGTAGAGCTGGCGTTGCGGCAGTGACGTATGCGCGTTTTATAATGCAGAGTACGCGAACTCACTTTGCTGCGGTCGCGCGCGAAAAAACTCCAGAAAGCGAACGGGAAGACGAACTCGTGCGTAAACGTTGTCGTACCTCGTAAATCTTTTTTCATACATTTTCACATGGTTTTCTCTTTTAAGTGCGCTGAGTACACACTCAACGTTGTAAATGCTTAAACCGCTCGTTACTTTGGCCGCGTGCGCGTATAAGAACAATAATGGGCGACAACAGGGCCGGTAAACTCCCTTCGGCGTCTCTCTATAGCGGTTGATAGGATTTAACGAGGTATCTAGCACTTTCACAGGATCATCAGGCACATCCGGCGATGGACGATTTTGTTGGACGTTAAGCCGCGAAGGAAACCGCCGTCGGAGTTAGTCCAGCGCGTCAAAGCAGCTCCGATCGATTCAATTAGGTTGATTCCGATTGACTTAAAAGGCATTAAAGCTCGGGGTCTAATCCCATTCCACCGTCGACCGAGTTCCGCACGATTCACCTCTTCGACTCTCCTCTTCATACCTACTCGGCCTCCTTTCTGCGGTGCTTAGGAAGTTTTCACTGGCTATATACGAGAAATCGGTCGGTGGCGAGCTCTAGTCCTCTCCCCGCTTGGGGACGGTTTGTCAGAAACGTTATTGGGACAGCGGTACGTTATCGAACCTGGAACGAACGTGTTCCAGACACGTTTACGATCGGCGAACAGTATATCCCCCGTCCCGGAACTTTTCACATAAAATGATTTACAGTCGCGCGATATAAAGTCGCGCGTTTTATTTTTAATCCTATCCTACGTCACGGAAATTGTCGGACGACAGTGTTTATGAGTATCGACATCTCCAGCTTTTCATTAGGGTTCTGGAAAATTTTCAGATTACGAGTCACGCTCACATGAATACAGAGTTACGTGTACAAATTTAAAAAAGTCTTATTCGTGTTTGATAACATTTTTCTTTCGCGGTGTTGCACGCAAGACCGATCGATTCTCTTGTCCGCGATCAATCGCATATAGCAAGTTTCCTATCTTAATGAGATATAAATTGTTGATGCAACACTACCACACAAAGTTTGTATTCTCGCTCTACAAGACGATATCACTGATGTTTCTTTCCCAACTCTTCCCATTATCGACTATCTCCCTACGATTCAAGATTGCATCTTTAAGGGATCTAAGATGAAATTTCCGTTATTCCTCTTGTGACACCCTAGTTTCTTTACCCTATCTGTATTTCCCATCTTTCGTTGCAAATCTACTTTTCCAA
>JASTWP010002572.1:0-40292 GCA_030770255.1 Temnothorax ravouxi | reverse complement strand
GGTTTCTCCTATTTTCTGGGAAAACGGTTGACCACCAAACGTTTTAATGACGACATTCGTGACCACCAAACGATTCCGCGTCAAACGAGCCGTATGAAAGTCTATTTGCGTGACAAATACAATTTTTCTAATTAATAGCACAGAGTCATACGACCAATGGCGTGAGCGTACGGTTTTTCCTATTTTCTGGGAAAGCGGTTGACCACCAAACGTTTTAATGACGACATTCGTGACCACCAAACGATTCCGCGTCAAACGAGCCGTATGAAAGTCTATTTGCGTGACAAATACAATTTTTTTAATTAATAGCACAGAGTCATACGACCAATGGCGTGAGCGTACGGTTTTTCCTATTTTCTGGGAAAACGGTTGACCACCAAACGTTTTAATGACGATATTCGTGACCACCAAACGATTCCGCGTCCAACGAGCCGTATAAAAGTCAATTTGATTGATAAATAATCTTTATTCATCAAATTACCGAGCTACCGTCACGGAGTCGTACGACCAATGGCGTGAGAGTACGGTTTTTCCTATTTTCTGGGAAAACCGTTGACCACCAAACGTTTTAATGACGATATTCGTGACCACCAAACGATTCCGCGTCGAATGAGCCCTATCAAAGTTAATTTGGATGACAAATACAACTTTTCTGATTATTGGCACAGATAGTCCGGTCAAATTGTCGGGAAATCATGCTTTACCTGGAAAAAAATCCAATATGCAAAATTTCTTTTGGGGGGTGTTGGGGGCATGTAGAAAAGCTTAACTCTAAGTTGGCGGGACAAAATATGCGTAGGCTTTTCCGCAATCTTGAAAAAACCAAACAAATCGGTTTTTTGCAATAACTCGGCTCCCTGAAAAGCTACAGAGAAATTCAGGAGGAGAAATTTGTAGCTTTTTTTGCGCTCTACAATTTATGTTCTATGACTTTTTTTCCTACGATGGATATTTGCCGACATATTTGACGAAAACGACGAAAATAAATAGGTAATCGATCTTAAATCGCTTCTATCTCGTCTCCTACTACGTTTATCGAAACAATTATTCTTATGAAACTTGCAGCATTTTTAAAGATCTTTAATGTGATGGGTGACTCGTTGCATTTCGTTGAAAAGAACGCTCTACAGAGCGACGCAAAGTCACCAGGTCGGCGCGAGCCTACACGCGTAACGCGCGCGATGTAGATCTATGATACCGCGCGCTTGTGTGTGTGTGTGTGTGTGTGTGTGTGTGTGTGTGTGTGTGTGTGTGTGTGCGCGCGCGCGCGCGCGCGTGCGTGTTTTATTTTGTACGGAAGTACTTTGTGTAGTATTTGATACATTTGTATTTAATTAATACAAACACAGAAAAACACAGAAATTAATACAAAAAAATAATAAATCATTTACAATTTTATTCTGCCAATTTTAAAAATGCTGCAAGTTTCATAAGAATAATTGTTTCGATAAACGTAGTAGGAGACGAGATAGAAGCGATTTAAGATCGATTACCTATTTATTTTCGTCGTTTTCGTCAAATATGTCGGCAAATATCCATCGTAAAAAAAAAGTCATAGAACATAAATTGTAGAGCGCAAAAAAAGCTACAAATTTCTCCTCCTGAATTTCTCTGTAGCTTTTCAGGGAGCCGAGTTATTGCAAAAAACCGATTTTTTTGGTTTTTTCAAGATTGCGGAAAAGCCTACGCATATTTTGTCCCGCCAACTTAGAGTTAAGCTTTCCTAAAAACTGGAAAGAGCCATATCAGGGCCATGTTCGCGCCTAATATGGCATTTACATAAATTGAACGGGCGCAGGTCTGGATTTGACTGAGTTTCTAATGCGATCCACACTTGCGCCACATTAGGTGCTGTCGAGATTCTTCTCTTTGGCTTCTAGATCAACTTCTTAATTGTTTTAGAAATTATTAACGCGCCGCATGTACGTTAAAATTGAGACAGGATTGTAATCCTTCACTTGCCGCGGCCGGGGTCCTTCGGCTGGCAAGGCTCTACTAATTTATCTGGCAATAAATGATAATAAATAATAATAAATGATAATAATAATAAATGATAATAAATAATAATAATAAATAATAAATAATAATAAATAATAATAAATAAATGGTAAATAAATAATTTGGTTCGGCAATAAATAATAAATAATTAATTAAATTTATATAAATAATTTATAAATAAAATATATAAATAAAAACAATATTAAATAATTATTACTATTTTTAAACTGAATTTGTTTCTTAAGATGATTTTTGAAAAATTATATATTTTCGCTGGTTATGACATATATGTAGACTATATAAAACACTTACATCAAATTAGGAAGTAGCCGACCACGTAAGGCAGTTGACTCACGATCCAGAGGTTCCGAGTTCGATCCCACCAAGGTAAGTGTTTTTTTTCAAATACGAGAAAATATTTATAATCATAGACTGCATCTTAAGAAACAAATTTAGTTATAAAATAGTAATAAAATTTCGAAAAAAAAATAATTTTTTTTTATGCCAGGTGAATATCATATAATACCGCTGCCATGTTAGCGCCATGCCAGCGCCATGCCAGCACCCACGTCAGATCTGTGGCGCTAGCGGGCAAAACGTGACGTTTCGCGGATGGCGCTTACCAGCGTGCCATGCCAGCTCCTGAAATGGCAGTGTGGCACGCTGGTCAGTGCCATGCAAGCGCCCAGTCAAAATTTCTACCAGGGTAAATGTTAAATTTATAGTATTAATTTGTAGAACTAATTTTATTCTGTTTTTATATAGAAAAATATACACTCAGTCTTAGCATTAGAGTTAGATGGTAAACGCAGCTGATGAACAGTATAGATAATAAACTGAATAAAAATCTTAATTAATAATATCATTATGTTATAATAATTAAGATTTTTATTCAGTTTGTTATCTATACTGTTCATCAGCTGCGTTACCCTCTAACTCTGATGCTAAGACTGAGTGTATATTTTTCTATATATGTATAAAGACAGAATAAAATTAGTTCTACAAATCAATACTATTAATATTTATTGCATTTGTTATAGAAGTTATTATTTTACCCCATCAAGAATGGATAGATCCTTTGAAAGAGTTTACATAAAAAGCTCAGCGTTGGAAACCTCATATTATTCTCCATTATTTGTTTTAAATCTTGATAGTCTGAAGTCTGAAGTAAATAGGTGATGGCAAAAAATCTGAAATTATTGCACTATCATGCAGTAAGAATTTAAAAATATATTTTTATGCATATTAAAAGATATTAGCAATCAGTCTAATTAGAAAAAAATATGTACCAAATAATATAAAAAAAATTGTATGTAAAAAAATTGCATGCAAACTATGAATATTATATAATGATGATCATTGATGTTATGTTAACCCTTGTGTTTACTGGGATGGTTTTTTTTTTTAGTGGAGGAAACCTTCAACAGGCACCCCGGTTTTCCGGGGTAGTGTGAGATTTCTACTCACTAAAACCTCCACTGTGCATAAGTTACCTGTTGCAATATAATGGCGTTGATTCAACGCTAGCCACGCCTCTTCGTTTAAAATGATCCGCCCTTCAGACATGTCAAGTCTAATCTCTGTGTAACAATAAATAACTCTACGTACATAGAATAATATCAATATAATAAAAGAAATAATTTAAAAATATATTTTTATGCATATTAAAAGATATATTAGCAATCAGTCTAATTAGAAGAAAAGAAGTACCAAATAATATAAAAAAAATTCTATATAAAAAATTGCATGCAAAACTATGAATATTATATATAATGATGATCATTGATGTTATGTTACCTTGTGTTTACTGGGATGGCTTTTTTTTTAATGGAAAAAACCTTTAAAAGACACCCCGGTTTTTCGTGGTAGTGTGAGATTCCTACTCATTAAAACCTCCACTGTGCATACGTTACCTGCTGCAATATAATGGCGTTGATTCAACGCTAGCCACGCCTAGGCGCCTCTTCGTTTAAAGTGATCCGCCATTCAGACATGTCAAGTCTAATCTCTGTGTAACAATAAATAACTCTTCGTTCATAGATTAATATCAATATAATAAAATAAATGAGGAAAGTCCCCTATTATGAGATAAGCTCCTAATATGCGACAGCGAGGTTTCTGCTAAACTAATAGGCCTTATTTGTTGGTTCCACCATGAACTTATTACCCTTAGGGTAAAACCTATTTAGTGGAAAATTCATTGTTTGATCGTGCGTGTAATCGTTGCAGAGAAATTCTGAAATTGGATGTTGTCAAGTGCCATGGATATGAGTCTTTAAACCTTGTTTATTATATAATTAATAAATATTTGGCAATAAGTTCTGCATGCAGCGATAGAGTAAGATCGTATTAATAGGAAAATACGGGATATGTTGAGTTGCTCAATTGTAGAGATTAGATTTGGTGATCGTGAAACCGCAAGGCGTGGTGCTCGTAACATGAGATACTCAGGGTACTCCTGAGTTGCTGGAGTATGAAAGTTATTGTATAGTAATAAAAGAAGAGAAAATACTATATTAACGTTAAGGAAAGGTTTATACGAATTTATAAGACTGTGCTGACCTTGATTTGAGAGGGAAGGGTGGAGGGGGAAGATTAGGTACAATATTGAGTATAAGTGAGTTTACGATTGTTGCAAATATGCTTCTCCATTACATTTGTCTTTCAAAAACTTTAAATAAAGTTTTTTAATTGCAATAATCATGTATTTTGCACTTTATTATAGCGATATATTTCCCGGGGTCTCTCATATTAGGAGCACACTTTTACGATTTTGCCGAAAGCTCATTTTTCAAATTTTTCTAATTTTCAGCAAAATTAATATTTAAATTAAATTTTACATTTCAGCATCTTAAAGCTTATTAAATTCCCTTCAAAATGACCTACTATATTTTTTAAATCTGCCCATAGACTTCCGGCAATCACACAAAATAGATATGGTATCTCATAATCGGGTATATTTATTAAATCTGAAAGTAAAACAATGTTATATGATATTGTAATGTTAATTAGTAATAAACAACACGAATTAATAATTCGAGTGGATCGCAATTTAAACTGAGTTATGATCGCGTCGCAAAGTGACCTCAACCATATTATGGGAAGTATACTTTATAAAATATTTCTTGTTTTTTTACATGCAAGCTCATTAATATAATTTACTTTTTATCTTTTATTATATATTTATTTTGAAAATGGTACATTGCAAAGCAAAACCTATCTGAGTTTAACACTTTGCGACGCAATCACCTCAGTTCAAATTGCGATCTAATTTGCAATGTACTATTTTCAAAACTACAATACAATGTATAAAATTATATTATTAATAATAATAAGTAATAATATTATTAATAATTAATCATTAATATTTTAATATAAACAAATATTAATATTATTTCAAAGAAATTAAATATTGAGATGATAGAATAGGCCCCTCCAACGCCCATTCCCGTGAGAACGCAACCAATATTCTTTTAACAATTAAAGTAATTTAAATCGACCGTAACTGGCAATATATAACGTCTTAATAAATTTATTATTCTGTTTATTATACACCGTAGACTGAAGTATCGGTGCTCCATCTTATAGTTGTTATTGCGATAAATATTACCACAGCCCCAGTGGTCGAATTGGCACGACACCCGCACTGTATACGGGAGGTTCCAGGTTCGAACCCTGGCTGGGGTAATATTTTTTCGCAATAAAAATTTAAACTATCTAATTTAGAAATTACATTAACTGACCAAAAACTTATGGTCGAAATTAATAATGTCTCGATGATGATCTGAAAATGTGCTGTGCGAATCTGACAAAAAGTTGGCTCACGGTTTTTCAATGTTCATATCGGTAAAAGACGTTATATATTGCCAGTTACGGTCGATTTAAATTACTTTAATTGTTATTCTATTCACTGGCGAAATAAATTTATTATTCTGTCCAATATTCTTTTATCGTCTCTCCGTTATGTTACTATATATGTTCTATACAATGACGATTGCAGATAACTTCTACCATCTTATTTTATCGTTGTTTCTTTTTACATAATGGCAGCAATAAAAACTTACAAAGATGTGTTAAATAACGCTTTACTCATGCATGGAATATCTACAGCAGCAAGAAGTTCTTCAAGCTGCTTATAACCGGTCCCTGTCAATATAGTACCGGAAACAATACCCCTATTGACATCCAATATTTTCTCATCTGTCGGTTCACTCCAAAAGTCACCTGTGAAGTGACACATTCGACATTTGACAGAAAATTGAGTTTTCAGACCGTCACGCTTTTTTACTCTAAATACAAGATCAATAAAACGACATTCGCCGATCGAGTGAGTGGACAGTCTCTGCAATTCAGCAAAAACATGTCCCAAATCGGCGATACGTCGTCCACTAATCTCTTCAGAATACAAACTAAATGCGTCTCGATATTATTATCAGTATTCAAAACAGTATTTTCGATATCTTCGACGTTTTTGACTATTTCAATGTTTTCAGTGTCTTTGATATCTTTAATATTGTTTTGCATACTTTCCGATTCCATGCATGAATTTGCAGAATTGTCAAGAAATGTAAACGACTGCGGTGTCAACGCATCATTATCTGTCACGACATTTGTCTCATCTTTATATACGTACGGCTTGTTAATCGACAAACTTGTCAAATTTTCACAAAATTCACGAACATCTGACAATGATCCCGCTGAAGCATCATTATCGACAATATTTTTGTCTGACTGAAATTTTTGTGTGCATACATCGACAGATGATTGAGAAAATGTTTTCATAAAAGATAATGATGTCAACGTGTCGTTATTTACATTTCTCTTACCCTCGCATGCATAAAATTTGTGTGACGTACCTGGATTTTCTATTAAATCCGATCCACATTCTAATAATGCTTCTTTTTCGGAGTCCTTATGAATTCTTCCTTGATTCACAAAAGAATTATCACAAAAAATTTTGTCACGCGTTTGTCGCACGCGACACATTCTTTGTGATAAAGACACACGTCTTCCACTAACTGTTTTATTCCTACTATATTTAGGCATAATGATTGTACAATATGCTCTAAATAATACTAGCTATTGTAATAAAACAGAATACTCTGCACTTACAACAAAACACTACTGTATACAACACGTCAGTACTCTGTGCTATTAAAATCACATGAAAGCTTAGGACACGCTTATTAGGTTGTGTAGTTGTGTTGTGCGATATAATTGCAATCGAAAGTCGAAACCCAGCGAGAAATGATACCCGTCTATACATCGTCTAATCGACGTCATATGTTTGCATAATGGCGAACCGTGGACGTGGGAAGTTTGTTCTCTTCATTTATATATGGATTTATATATGTATATGTATATATACGTACACATGTTATACTTATATAAAGCATTTATTTATTCATTTACGGCGTAACATTCTTGTAAGCAATGATTTTTTTATAACCTGTAATAACCTCTATTTTACCTTTGTGTAATTATCGATGTATATACATGTACGTATATAAATACATGTGCAAATATTGTATGCATTATATATATATATATATATATATGTTATATATATATATATATATATATGTTATATATATATATATATATATAAAACATTTTTTTGCAGCAATACCGATGCCGCTCATTTTTAGCCACTTGCCAGGAAATGTGCCTGTTCCTGGCAATCAAAGGTATAACATAATTTTTATGCAAGCACCTCCAGTTGTAAGTATTTTATAAAATAAATATATTTAGAGACAGAGAGAGAGAGAGAGAGAATTAATTGTACTATTTAAAAATAATTTATTATTTTAGGCTCATCAAACGGATCGTCGTCGACGTTATCGCCAACGTCGTCGTGAGCGGCGGCAACAGCAACAGCAACAGGTGGTACAAGTGCCTCCGCTACCACCGCCGCCGCAACCACAATGTCCGCCGCCGCTGCCACCAGAATGTCCGCCGCCACCGCCGCCACAACAATATAACCCACCGCTGCCGCCACAATTTCCACCGCCGCCGCCGCAATTTCCACCGCCGCCGCCGCAATTTCCACTGCCGCCGCCACAATTTCCACCGCCGCCTCCACAATTTCGAAATAGGGGTTAGGGGGGAAGAAATAAGGGGCAAAGAGGTCGAGGTGGAAAAATCTTCCAATTCCATTTTCATTAATAAATAAATAAATATATATATTTTTGATATAATGTTCTCAGTTGCAAATGGTCTAAAATTGTGTGTATTTTATATTAGAAAATAAGAAATAAACACTAAAATAAGTTGTATCAAATAAAATCATGCGTTTTCTTTTAGTTTTAGCCGCATTTGGTCCCGCTAGTTTTATAGCAAACATCGCAAAAATCTTCCAATTCCATTTTCATTAATCTTCCATTTTCTCATTAAAAAAAATATATATATATGCATGACATGTAAAATATTTGTAACGATTTCATGTTTTTTTATGATATAAAAAAATATATATATATATGTATATATAAAATAAATTAATTTTTTAATTTTTTTATTAATTTTTAAATTATACATACACAAATAGATTCTTCTTATTTTTCAAAATTATCTTTATTTTTGTTCTTTCTTTACATATGTGCATACATATACAAAAAAATAAAAATAATATGATAGCCGGTTTTTGCTGACATTATCTCTCAATATTTGCATCTGTGTGCTCACGTATTAGTATTTGTACTTTGCACATGAACGCTACTACATGTGCGATGTAAGAGAGACAAAGATGCAAGCAGTCAGTATGTTACCACAAAAATTTCCCCAGTTCCTTAGATCTAGTGAGAATCGTAATAATAAGATTTCTCATAAAATAAGTTACATAGATACGTGAATTTTTTTTAAATATACTCTTTATATAATAATGCAGTCAGCTACAGAGCCCGATTTTGCATTTTTACTCTTAAAAATTTATAATAAATTAAATACGGACTCGCGGCTAACTCAACCTTACCCGTTGCTAGCTGCCCATTCCCCCAAGTTTATTAAAAATTTTTATTTTTACCTTTTTTTCATAAAATAGCTCTGTAGCTGACTACAGATTAGCTTACTGATTAAGAATATCCTAAATTAAATAAGATTCATTCGGTATTTTGTCTAAAATCTTGTTATTACGATTCCGTAATTCCAGACCGGCCGATAGGCGTCTCCACCGTGTCTCCTGCCGACGTAACGCCGCCGCCGCCGCCGCCACTATCGGCCGCTTTATTGTAACTATGGCTCGGCAGCTATTGGCGGAAATATTCAAACGTAATATAAAATATAATAGCTTTATTGTTCATAACTATATCTCAAAGAGTTTAGTCAACATTTCCTATTGATTTTCGGTAGAATAACTATTTCTCGCTTCGCTCTATTGGGATTTTCAATCGCTCCATTCGTATAATTAATTTTATATGACATTTTAGCAAAGAACTGTTCATTTTCTTGGAAAAATACATTTCTCACAGTCTTCTGCAAGTATATCCAACATAAAACGATTGCTCCTTAATTGCTACGCGTCGCTCCATCATTACCTTATTGCATTTTTATTAAAAAATTAACAAATTGATCATTTCACAAGTGACGACGCCGCTACTTGTCAGCATTGTGCATGATCCCTTAGTGCTGGTCTACAACCTTGCTTTAAAGGATATTTAAGCTTTAAGCCGTAAGAAATTGACCAATCACAATAGAATGTGAGGAGAATACTCGATTGTGATTGGTCAATTTCTTACGGCTTAGAGCTTAAATATTCTTTAAAGCAAGGTTGTAGACCAGCACTTATTGATGTTAAGCCCGGTGTCCACGATGCAAGAACTGTGTCCAAGTTTCGGGTTAAACCAATGAAACTGCTACTTTTCTGTAAGAGCTGCAAGTTGATTGGCTTAAACCGAAACTTGGACACAGTTCTTGCATCGTGGACACCGGGCTTAACATCAATAAGGGATCATGCTGACAGGTAGCGGCGTCGTCACTTGTGAAATGATCAATTTGTTAATTTTTTAATAAAAATGCAATAAATTATTAAGGTAATGATGGAGCGACGCGTATAGCAATTAAGGCTCCTGGATGGACAGCCGAGAACTCTGCGTTGACGGTGGCGACGTACCGTCGCGGCAGAAATCAGAACTCTCTCCTCTCACTCTCTCCAATGGAGAATTCTGTCTTGTGACATGTTGACAACCTATTTTGTTGTGCGTGCTATTTCTTTATTATTCGCTCTGTGCTTGTGCTCTAACGTTTAACGTATTCGTAAAAGTCGTAAAATTGGCCGAAAAGTACGATTTGCATACGGAAGGAACGTTTTCACCTCCTTTCAATAGTCGTTAAACGGCTGTTTTTCCCATATGTTTAGGCTTCGTTTTATGGCTGTTTGTTTATTGTCGAGGGAAAAAGGTAGTTTTCGGCCAATTTCGGAAGTGTTCTGAGACGATCTATAGTGATGTTTTCATGAAATGTCTTTTTATTTGAAAATGGCATGCACAACAAAATTGGGTGTTTTCCTCGCCTGGATAGTAAGAATCCAATATGGCCGCGGTGACCATCCAGGAGCCTTAAGGAGCAATCGTTTTATGTTGGATATACTTGCAGAAGACTGTGAGAAATGTATTTTTCCAAGAAAATGAACAGTTCTTTGCTAAAATGTCATATAAAATTAATTATACGAATGGAGCGATTGAAAATCTCAATAGAGCGAAGCGAGAAATAATTATTCTACCGAAAATCAATAGGAAATGTTGACTAAACTCTTTGAGATATAGTTATGACCAATAAAGCTATTATATTACGTTTGAATATTTCCGCCAATGGCTGCCGAGCCATAGTTACAATAGGCGGCCGATAGTGGCGGCGGCGGCGGCGTTACTTGTGAAATGATTAATTTGTTAATTTTTCAATAAAAATGCAATAAATCATTAAAATTTATGATGGAGCTATAAGGAGCAATGAAGGAGCAATCGTTCTATGCCGGATTTAGTTGCATAGAGTTATTAGAAATATGTTTTTCAATAAAAATTATAATTTTTCGTTTTTATTAAATATCTCAAAAAATAATAATTTTAAAAGGGGAGCAATTGTTGATTCTGAGGGAGCAATTAGAAAGCAATCGTTTGAGCTATAATTCATTAAAAAATATGAACTTCTAGCGCCAACTTATTTCCGGTCAGTTGTCGAGAGGCAGGAACAGAATACAAGCCGGTTTTAGGTGATCCGCGAACGCGACACGCCCTCTGGGATCGACGTAAAACGTGCACATGAACTACGTAGCCAACGTCCGCGTTTGGGCCACGGGGTAACGCATACGTGCACGATTTAGGTTGCGTTCCGTGCTAATGTCGGTAACGCAAAGTTATTGATTTGTCGTTATGTGAGCGAGCGAGAAGGTATAAGAGTGAGCGAGATGACAATAAGAGCGAGCGAGACAGTAATTGGAGTGAGCGAGATGAGAATAACACATGCAGAAGGCTCGGGGGTGGGGATCTGATCGAGGATCGAGCATCGAGTCTTTTCCTTGCGCGCCGTTGTTCTTATCTCGCTCACTCCTGTTACTGTCCTACTCGCTCTTATTGACGACTCGCTTGCTCTTATACCTTCTCGCTCGCTCACCACCTGGGGGTCGATTGTGTACCTTAAAATAAGGTGAAAATTACAAAAGTGAGGAAATTCACTAGCGTATCTACGATTTCATTTGTCGAAATGTAGTAAAATCTGTTCACTTTTGTAATTTTTACCTCGTTTCAAGATACACAATCGACCCCCTGTGTTTTAAGGTGATGCTGGAGCCGTCTGTATAACCGACAAAATTATCATTTTCTATGTTATCGACTACATCTATTCTTGTATAGACAAAGATATAGACAAGGATAGCACGCTACATTGCACGCACACATACGCACGATGCACATCGACATTATACTTTTATATTACGCTTCCAAATCTTGATTTGGAGGGTTTATCGATGTTTTTCTTGTTGTGCAATTCGGGGGAACTTGTTTTCGCGTTCGTACAATGGTATATCTCCCCAGGTAGCAGACAGTCGTCATAATGACGTGATTCTTACGTCATTTTATGACGTATGTTACGTCATTTATTCCTAAAGTTTAACGTAAAAATGACGTATTTTTCACGGTCCTAAGTCACATCCCAACGACGTCATTTTCTGACGTTTTATTGACGGCAAAAATAGGTCCAATGTACGACATACCGGTTTTTAGAAATGTTTTTTTATGAAATTAAAATTTTAAAATGTCCACATGATAAACGTTTATTAAAAAAAAACGTTCTTTTTCTATATCTAAGAAAAAAAGCATTTTAACTGTTTCTTTACATATCGTGTGTGTATAGCCCGCTGTGTCAAGACGGTCACCCATCCTAGTACAGTACCGCGCCCGTGTCGCTTGACTTCGATGATCCAGTGGACAGTGACGATCTTCTAACCCTGATGCTTCCTTATTAACTGTACTTGTCTATAACGGTACATCTTTAAATTGTTCAAAAATCTTGTAATGATATCTTCTTGATAGTTATAACACTGCATGAAATAGTTGTCATAAAACTATGATTATACACACGCAACTAGATCCACTTATACCATAAATTCACCACTTCAATCATAAAGTTACGAAACACTATAAATGTAGGAATATTCCCGTGAAAAATACTGTAAAAAATACGTCATTTTTACGTTAAACTTAGGAATAAATAATGTAACATGCGTCATAAAATGATGTAAAAATCACGTCATTATGACGACTGTCTGCTACTTGGGTAGTCAATTAAACGTCTATATAATGTCATTTTACAAAGTTTTTTTGACGTATTAAAACATGACGTTAAATATACGTCACTTAATCGACGAATGACGTTACTGACCAATTATGACCAAATATTGACGTCAAAATGACGAGTGCTTGCTACCTGGGTCTTATATGAAATACATCTTATGACGAGCTGACAGCTCGCCGTAACTCGAGACGCCATATTGGGATAAAAGTAGGATAAGGAAATCTGTACTTCCGTAATTTTTTCTCGTTTTCTATATAAAATCGGAGTTCCCCCGAATCATTAATGTATGTACTGCAATTCTGGAGAAGGATTTTTAATTCTGTCAAATTAATACGACGCTACGTGCCGACAAAAAATGCCGGTAAAACAGACGGCTCCAGCATCCCCTTAAGACCGACACGCTTTAGAAATTATCACATTAAACATTTTTTATATACACCGGAATACACATGTATAAATTTCTCAATTATATTATAAAACGATTTACGACAACGAATCGAGAATAATTGTATTCAATGCAACTCGCTATAACTGTTACTCATTATTACTTATAGTATACTACTGTGACACTTAAGGTGCGATTTCATTGACGCTAGAAACCAGCGGCAGCGTCAGAAAAATGTAGTGGGGGAAGAAGTTCCGTTGAATTTTGCGGTACGCTAAAAAGTTGAGACGGTCTGAACTTCTTCCCCCACTACATTTTCTTGACGCTGCCGCTGGTTTCTAGCGTCAATGAAATCGCACCTTAAAGGTGCCAATTCATGGGACGCTGAAAAACAGCGTTGAGCGACGTCACGTGACATCACTATGATGCCAGCGTCAAGAAAGAGAAGTTGGATTTTTCCAACTTCAAGCGTCAAAGCCAAAGCAGCGCAAAGACGCCGAAATTTTGACGCTGTTTTGCTTTTCATGAATTTCAATTGACGCCGGCGTCAATTGTGGTCATGCGACCTTCTTGCCGCTGAAAATGAGCGTCGAGCGTCAGCATGAAAAGGCACCTTTATATTTTATATGTTGCATCCAGTCGTCCACCGGTCATACTTTTTCTAACGCGACGATATATGTACATACACGCATTTTTTTTTTTTTTTAAGCAGGTAGGGGGAAATGCCTGACGCACACCCTCGTCGGCCGTCTGGCGGGGTAGTGTGAGGCTTGCACCCACTAAAAACCCCTCCTTTTCTCATTCAACAATATTAAGATTTCTAATATAAATAATTTTTACATTAATATCTTTGAAAAAAAATTATATATATATAAATGTATATTATTTAAAAATAACTAATTTTTTAAGGGGTTATGCTATATAAACTATTTATATTTAGCTGATGTGCAATTTAAACATAAAACGCATTTAAAAAAAGAATTTATCAAAAAACGCAGAAAAAAGATTTAAAGTAAGAAGTTTTATTTCAATACTTTTTGTGTTGCTGTTAATGAGCATGACGTAAAGACCACAATCACAGTTGAAATAATTGCATAAATCGTCGACTAACAGGTTTCATCACGGGGAAATATACATAAATATAGATTTTCTTTAATAAAAATATTAGTTGTATTTTTGACGTCTTTTTCTCTCATATTTATATTTTACGACGTTTGTTATTGCGAATGATTTATGAAAATCATTGATATATATTGTAGTACGTGTGAACGTTGCTTTTTAGTTTTAGTATTACTTTTAGTAGTAATACTTTTAATAGTTTAGTTATTATATTTGTAGAAAAACGTGCGCAACACTTAATATGCTTATGTTAATAGCAGCATGTAATAAATCTAAATGTACTTTTTTAAATTTTTATTATAATTTGCATCTTATTACGCATTATTGATAACAAGAAAATGCATGATTTTACAATTTCGTAGCATGAACACATATTACAACTTTTTATATATTTCGTGACAAGACCTGCTAGTCTACGATTTATATATGCAATTATTTCAATTGTGATTGCGGTCTTCTACGTGAAATTGAAAAATTTATGCTTATTTTTCTCATTACTGGAAATTCATACTCATTGCAAAGTAACATAACTTGCAAACATATATGTCTCTATTGAGACATAATGGATGCAATGTCATGATACAATGTAGAAAGTATTTTTGTCCATAATGACGGAACGATAAAATGCAATAAAACAATAATAAATTTAAAAAAGTATTGTATTTCATATTTTGTACAAAATTAATATGTAAAAAGCATTATTTACATTATATTTTAAAATGATTCTGCGTTCTACGTTATTTTATTGCTTACTTTTTTACGCTTATGTATTGCAGTTTTTTTTATTCTATTTTGCTACAATCTCTTGTAATTATTTTTTATTTGTTTAACAAATTACTCATTTTTCTGTGGGTATTGCCTTTTTTTATAGCACGATTGTTGTATCTTGTGCGAAAGTACAATTTTACATTCGTCATAAATCGCAACGCTTGCAGTCGATGATTGTAGCACGTATTATTTTTGTCTAGCCATTCACAGTGTTTTTCATTTGTTGCATTTATACATATTCATTCGTTATCTTTTCTAGAACTTGCTTTGATAGCCAATAATGTAATAGACGGAGAGCTGGTGACATAAAAGTCGACATGCCTCAGTCCACGAAATATCTTACCTGCCCTGGCGGAAATATTTCTACAAAATTTAAAAAAAAATAAAAGTGTGCTACAAAAAACTATAAAATATAATTGCCAGAATCTATTAAAATCTACATAAATTTGAGAAGTGCTACAGAATTCTACATAAAAATGCTAGAATTGGAACACTTTTGTAAATTTATGTATTCACTGAGAGAAATTTGTTGGTGATTAAAACTATACTCGTTTTGTGAGACGTAGCATAGTAAACTTGTATGCGATATGTGGTTCATACATCCAAAATTCTTATAACGGCGCCTTAATGCGTCATAGTAGTCGATACAGAGACATTTAGTCAAGGTATCTAGACAGTTTGGTAATCTTATCTAGACAGTTTGGTAATCTTCTCTAGACGTGTGGCGTGTAGTACCCGTGTGATGCCGCGAGTCATTTGTTTCTCGCAAGACGCTTTCTCTTCCGTTTTATTATACTAGTGCATTTGGACCTCGACATTATATATAATATATAAAAAAATGGACGAAATCAAGAAATATCTACAAGAGTAGAATTTTGAAAAGTATATCGACGAATTTCAAAGTAAGTACATATGAAGATGAGATATATCATGAATAGAATTTCGTAACGCTCATCAAATGAATCGTACGTTATACTAGACAGTTTGGTAAACATATCTAAACATTGCTGTAATTCTAATCAGACAATGCGCTTATCAGATAGTTTGGTATTATTAACTAGATGTCTTGTTACACGATTATTCACTATACTGTTTGGTAAACCGATGCTGAATTCTGGTTAACTTCACCAGACATTTCTCTCAGTGTTTTTTTATTGGATCTTGATCTATAAATTTGTCGGTGAAACTACGTCAAACTACAACTAATACTGATATTCTACACATTTCTATGTCTATTTGAGTACAGTAGACTACAAGGAAATACTACCCTGGTGAAAATAATTTTACAAATTTTTATGAATAACTACAACTTTTTGGATATACTATGAACAAAATAAAAAATAAAATTTACTTCTCTCGTTGAACATTATTTTATTGCTGAAAATCTTGATTACGTGCAAGCTTAATTAAATACATTTATATTGTACTTAGAAAATTTGCTTACCACCGCTGGATTTGAACCTGAAACCCCTGGCTCTTGAGTCAGTCACCTTCCGCACTGTGCTACAACATTGATTGATGAAGGCGTTTCCTATTGTCTATATATGTTACACTTATTGTTAGCAGACGTACGGAAGGTGTTATAGTTCTTAATAAATTCGGTTTATTATACAAGGTGTCTCAGGACCTCACCGACAAACTTTGAGGAATGATAGGTCACACAAAGGGGATCATTTTTTGTTAAGGAACATATGGTCGCTGACGCATCCATCGAAAATCAGCCGATTTCAATCAAATTGTTTTGGCATCAAGTTGCTTCTTTCTAAGTTATTTGTGTTCAAAACTCTAAAAATGTTGTCTAAAATTAAGAGACTATCACCATATAGTATGCAGATAGTCATGTTTAATTTTAAAATGTCATAAACCAATTGCATAGCCGTATTAGCGTCTTAAGATATAACTTAAAACTGTCTTGAAATAACATCCAACTATATGAATAACGGCCATAGTCTCTTAATTTTAGACAAAATTTTTAGAGTTATATTGCTACAACTTGATCTATAAATTACGGGACAAAACTACGTCAAACTACTACTATTAACTACTATTAAAAATTTGAGAATCAATAAAATCTTAAAAAATTAAAATATCTGCTTATTTGTAGAATACTACAATTATTTATAAATGACTATAGAAATCTGCCACAATTTACATATCGTAAAACTATGCAAATTAGAATCTAATCCAGTTTTTAGTTTCTCATAAAATACTACAATTTTATATAAATAGTAACAAATACCGATTTGTTTGTACAGCTAAAAAATTTATTACAATTATGGCTAATTAAAATTTATAATTTTTAGTTAAATGTTACAAGTTTTTACACAAATCGTCCAAAATTCATCTATTATATTAATAACTTCTTAATTCGCAGAAGTCAAAATACTTATGTTTTTATTTTCGTGTAGTCTGTTGTAAAGTCCAATAGAAAAATACATAAATGTACAATTTTTTACCTTTATATATTTCTGATTCGTGAATGGTTGTAATTTTGCATATATACAATACTACAAGATCTTACAGAAAATGACAAAATCCTTAAGCCTTTTACAGCTCGTGAATTCATGAAAATCTACATTAATTTGCTTTTTGTAGATGTTTATAAGATACTACAAGTTTACATGGAAATTATAACAGACCTTCAACCAAACTTTTCACCTTTCCATGGAAAATTGTAGTATCTTATAAAAATCTAAAAAAGCGAATACATGTAGATTTTCATGAATTCACGATTCGTAAAAGGCTAAGAATTTTGTCGTTTTTTATAGGACTTTGTAGTATTATATGCGAAATTACAATCATTCACGAGTCAGAAATTTAATAAGGTAAAAAATTGTACATTTGTGTATTTTTCTATTGGGTCTTACAGCAAATTATACAAAAATAAAAACATAAGTATTTTGACTTCTGCAAATTAAGGAGTTATTAATAATAGATAAATTTTGAAAGATTTGTGTAAAAACTTGTAACATTTAACTAAAAAGTACAAATTTTAATTAGCCATAATTGTAATACATTTTTGAGTTGTACAAACAAATTGGTATTTGTTACTATTCGTACAAAATTGTAGTATTTTATGAGAAACTAAAAACTGAATTGGATTCTAAATTGCAAAGTTTTACGATACGTAAATTATGGTAGATTTCTGTAGTCATTTATAAATCATTGTAGTATTCTACAAGTAAACAGATATTTTAATTTTTTAAGATTTTGTTTCTTCTTAAATTTTTAAAATATGTAGATCTCTGTACTATTTTTTATTAAATTGCAGTTTTTCATGAAATATTACTTGCAATAATTTCTTGATTTGAGAGCATTGTAATTTATGTTACTATTTCGTAGATATTTCTACAAAAAAATAATTATTTCTACAAAAAATTAAATATTTTAACAGAAATATACAAATTTCTATTTTTAGTCTTGTAGTTATTCATAGAAATTTTTTCCGCCAGGGTGGAAAAGACTGCCGGCAAAGCGAAAGCTCGATCGTCAGAAAGCGCGCTGGGGGCTAAGTGGGTGGGCCGCCCGCCCAAACGTGTAAATTTTTCGACCAAAACAACTGTCGACCGGCACGACTGAAAATTTACATAGGTATCGAAGAGTATGAGAAAAAACAGGGAAAAAATTGTCAGAAGAGTAAGTGAGGGCTAAAGTCAGTAGCTGCCAAAGTTGCGACAAATTTTGGCAAATTTACCTGTTAAGAGAAACTTCTGACCATTTGCATTTGTATTGTTTACGTATAGAATAAACTAAGTTCAAAGTGTCAGAAGGCAAAGTGGGGGCGATCGTGAGAAAATTGGGTGCAAAGTGCGAGAGCGTCTTTTTTTTAACAGTTTAAAGAATTATCGCTTAATTAACCAAATTTTAAAGAATTATATATGAAATAGGGGTAGAAAAAGACTGAAGAATATAATAGAATTAATAAAAATTGTAAATAATAAATGGGTTACCGATTTCTGTAAATGTTGAGATGTGCAATTTAGCCTTAAGCATGTAAATCAGCCTTTAAGCAAAAAGCAATTTCCTTTTAAGTTGGCAACCCTACACATTCCTTTTTTTTCGTTTTCTATGCGTTGCCAGACAGTCCAATGTAAAGCGTCGAGAAGGAAACACGTGTCCGAATAAACTTACTTTCATAAAACGTGTATTAAGTTCACGCCCGCTATCCGTATCCCAAAGTGCTATTCAACAGGTTATGGGCCCAGTGCTTTGATCGGTTGCGTCGCGGAAATTTACTCGAAGAGCTCACGCATTTTCGACTCCAAAAAATCGTGTGTCACGCACGTGGCCAAGATGTCGGACGACAAGAATAAAGTACCGCCGTTCGACGGCACTAACTACAGCAATTGGAGATTTCGAATGGAGACACTTCTCGACGAATTGGACCTACTGGAGGTAATCCAGGAACCGTTGGACGATTCAATACAGGAAATTCGAAACTCAGGAGGGGCACCTGAAGTCAGAGTAAAAAAGGAAGAAACAATACGCAAGAAGGACAAACGTTGCAAATCGCAAATCGTACAACGTGTCGCCGATACGCATCTTGAATATATCAAAGACAAAGACACAGCGTATGAGATCTGGACAGAGCTGAGGGATACCTTTGAGAGAAAGGGAATGGCAGATCAGTTATTACATCGGAAAGAACTCCTCACTCTAAAATTCAATCCGGGCAAAGAAACGCTGGAATCTCATTTTCAACGCTTTGATCGTCTCATACGTGATCTTAAATCAACGGGTGCTACACTGGATGAAACAGATGTGGTGTGCCATCTGCTGCTCACGATGCCGAGTGAGTATGATACCATAGTCACAGCATTGGAAACGCTAACCGCAGAGGCACTCACGACAAATTTCGTCAAGGCTCGTCTCAGGGACGAGGAAATGAAGCGGTTATCTAAACAAGGAAGGAGCAAGACCGAAGTATCGCAACCTTCAACCGCCTTCTCGACGAATCAAGGTACACGGAAAAACCAAGACAAGCGAAATTACAAGTGCCACAACTGCGGGAAGGTCGGCTATTTTCGTTCGCAATGCAAACGACCTCCAAAGTCGGAACAGAAAACAAAAACAGCAAACATAGCGACCGACAGCAAGGCACGTGATGTCGACGAAACTGAGGCCTACAGTTTTTCTGCTCGTATCACGGAAAGTAACTCAACCCCTCAACTTGGTGTTCAAACTCTGGCGCATCGGAACACTTGGTAAGAACGTCACAAAATGTAAATAATGTTCGTAAACTGAAATGCCCTGTAAACATAAAAATTGCTAAGTCAGGCGTGACTCTTAAAGCGGAGAAGATCGGAGATCTGCGCGTTAAATCAAAAGTGGGAGACAAGTATAACAGCATTGTCATTACGAACGTGTTGATTGTTCCCGGGCTAGAAATGAACCTCTTGTCTGTTTGTAGGCTTGAAATAAATGGACTTTCAGTGACATTCAAGGACGGCCAAGGTGTTATCCAAAAGGGATGCACAGTTGTCGCAGTCGCTCAACGACGAAACAAGCTCTATGAACTAAACCTAATACATGATAATGAGACAGCCAACCTCAGCGCAGCTGAACCAGACTTTAAACTTTGGCACAAGCGCCTCGGACACATCAGCGATGGAAGACTGCGGAAACTCACCAACATCGCAGAAGGAATCAACATATACGCTCTGAAGAAAAGTCATCTAAGATATGTGAGATTTGCGTTCGAGGGAAGCAGACGAAACTTCCACATAAGAATGAACGACGACGAGCCACGCGACCACTCCAGCTGATTCACAGCGATTTGTTCGGCCCTGTGACTCCGACGTCACATGACGGAAAGCGATACCTTCTGACATTCATCGATGACTTTACGCATTTCACGGTGGCGTATCCTATCGAGGCGAAGTCAGAAGTTTATAGATACTTTAAGCTATATGAGTCAATGGTGACCGCACATTTCAGCTATAAGATCTCTCGTTTTAGGTGCGACAATGGGCGAGAATATATTTCCAAGCAGATCAAGGACCACTTCGAGGAACACGGGATTCAGTTTGAATACACAGTCCCGTATACGCCCGAGCAAAACGGCGTAGCGGAACGTCTAAATCGAACCATCGTGGAAAAGGCTCGATGCATGTTATTGAACTCGAATTTGACTAAGTCTTTTTGGTCTGAAGCTGCACTTACTGCAACATATTTGTTGAACAAATCGCCCACAGAAGCACTTCGAGATAAGACGCCCGCGGAAATGTGGTTTGGCGAAAGGCCCCGTCTGGAAAAGGTCCGAATATTTGGATGCTTGGCATACCTACATATACCGAAGCAGCAACATGCACGGAAGTTTGACTCCAAGTCAAATCTCTGCATCATGGTGGGGTACGCTCCAAATGGCTACCGACTCTGGATGCCGGAAAAGAGAAAAATCGTGCATGGTCGAGATGTAATTTTTGACGAGACTAAATTTCCAACTCTCTACGATACAGAACCTACGATGAAATGGGAAGCTAGTTATCCAGAGGAAGGAAACGAGGAAGAAAACTACACGGAGGAAGAAGAGGAAGAAGAGGAAGACTCTGGGACGATGCATCTGACTCAGTCAGATCCAACGGAAATACTTGAGAAAGCTAAACTCTCACCGCCTCTACAACACTCGTCGCCTTCAGCGGAACTACCAAGACGAAGCAAACGAGAAAGAAGGCCACCTGCATACTTACAGGACTACACGGTACTGGCTCTGAATGCCGAAGCCTACGTCGACGATGTGCCAAATGATTTCCAAGACATAGAAGGAAGAGACGATAGTCAAGGCTGGTACCAAGCGGTATCAGAGGAGTTACGGGCACTCAAGCAAAACAACACATGGACAATAACAAAACTACCTCCGGGACGGCGTGCTATATCTAGTCGATGGATTTTTCGTCTGAAACGGGACGAAGATGGCAATCCAGAACGATGCAAAGCGAGACTAGTCGTTAAAGGATGCTCGCAGAAAAGGAGACTGGATTATGATGCCCCGGTAGCCAGACTTACCACCGTCACGACACTACTCTCCGTCGTAAATCAGGAAAATTTACATGCAGTTCAAATGGATGTGAAGAACGCATTTCTTCACGGAAATCTACAGGAGGAGATATATGTAAAAATACCAGATAGAATCAAAGCTAAACCCGGTTACGTACTAAAACTAAACAAATCGATTTATGGACTCAAACAAGCCCCAAGAGTCTGGAATGAGAGATTCGACGAGTTTGCAAAAGGAATTGGCTTCAAACAATCCCCTCATGACAGATGTCTGTATGTAAAGGTTTGTAAATCATCAATAATCTATCTGTTATTGTATGTAGATGACATCATCCTGGCCAGCAGTGACTTAAAGGAGCTCAACAGGGTCAAAGATGCGCTCAAAGGGGAATTTAAGATGACGGATCTCGGAAATCTGCACAGTTTCCTCGGCATCAAAATTGCTCGGAGAAACAACGAGATGCTCCTCTCACAAGCCGCGTATGTACATTAGGAAGCTGCTTGCGCGCTTTCACATGGAAGATTGCAAGGGCTCAAGCACTCCTATGGAAGCAAAATCCGAATTTAATACTGATGAAACAATGGAAATCATCATTGAGCAGAAGCCGTACAAGGAACTCGTGGCTCGTACAAGGAACACGCGTTCAAAAAGAAAAAACAAAAAAAAGAATACAAGACGCTTTTTATAATAAACTTGGACTGAAGGTGGACATCGTTAAACAAGGTTCCGGATCATCTAACGACGG
The DNA here is from genome assembly GCA_030770255.1 of Temnothorax ravouxi. NCBI lineage: Eukaryota > Metazoa > Arthropoda > Insecta > Hymenoptera > Formicidae > Temnothorax > Temnothorax ravouxi. The sequence goes on along the minus strand of JASTWP010002572.1, from coordinate 17,501 downwards.
AAATACTTCTCGACGATTTTTTGCTGATCCAAACATCACAGCAGAAATAACTGGAGTTGACGAGGAAGTGATCAGAAGATTTTCCACAATATTACAAACGATTAATTGTGGTGAAGAAATAAGATCAGAAAAATTCGGTTTTTATGCGTACAAGGCAGCGGAAATATTTATTGAAAAATATTCTTGGTACTTTATGCCAATTACCGTTCATAAAATTCTTCTTCACGGTAAGGAAATTAAAGAAATTATGCAGCGTTACCTGTTGGGACATTATCGGAAGAAGCTCAAGAGGCAAGAAATAAGAACTATAAACGATATCGACTTAATCATAGTAGAAAATGTAGCCGTCTGTTTTACAAATGAAGATATTATGCATATATGATGCTCGAGTCATCCGATCCGTTAATAACTAGTTTAAGAAGTAAACCAAATAAAAAAAATTTAGACTTAAGCGATGAAACGCAAGAATTACTTTGCTCTTATACGTAAATTAGATGTAAATTGAATTTTTATTTAATTTCAATCAAATACTTGTTTCTATTATTAATTTTTAATAAATATACACTTTTGCAATTTTTATAAGTCAACATTGAAAGGTTCTATGATCATTCATTGCATATTTTACAAGTAACATAATTTTTTCCGCGATTCGCGCAAACGGCTCCACTGTGCGCCGGGCCCGGGCCAAGCGCGGCCGCCGCGGCCGCAGCATATCCCCTCCTAACTGGCTAGTTCGGACACGAACCATTAGCACGGACGCAAACCATGTGCGGTTACCGAGCGAAACGACGTAGTTTATGCGCACTTTCTCAGGTGGCACGTCGGAAGATGCGACACACCAAAATTGACGAAAAATGCCGGGATGGCCTCTCTCAATTTTCTCTCTGGTGCTGCAAAAGATCATCGAAGTGAAATACGTGCCATCCACAAGCCAAAAGGCGGACATACTAACAAAAAGTCTGAGTAAAAACTTATTTGAAAAATTCAGACCCCAACTTGGAGTTGAACACTGTTAAGGGGATCCTGCACTGACTGGCGAACTTCCTCGATGTCGATAATGTCAACCTTTCTAAACGATAATGTCGGTAAATCATACGGCTGCAGGATCCCCTTAAATAGAGTTAAAGTTATCAAATCATTAATCAATTATATTTTTGTTTAGCAGATTTTTGTTACTTAACAGCTCTCACTCTAATCATTGCTCTTTGTTTGTGTACCGTATTAAGCATAAATTTACTTTGATTTATATAGAGACACTAAATTGAGAGGGGGTGTTGAGATGTGCAATTTAGCCTTAAGCATGTAAATCAGCCTTTAGGCAAGAAGCAATTTCCTTTTAAGTTGGCAACCCTACACATTCCTTTCTTTTCGTTTTCTATAATAGTTGCCAGACAGTCCAATGTAAAGCGTCGAGAAGAAAACACGTGTCCGAATAAACTTACTTTCATAAAACGTGTATTAAGTTCACGCCCGCTATCCGTATCCCAAAGTGCTATTCAACAGTAAAAAAAAACAGTCAAGTTTACTGAAATTTCTATAACTCAAAGCTGATTAACCAAATTTTAAAGAATTGTATATGAAATAGGGATAGAAAAGACTGAAAAATATAATAGAATTAATAAAAATTGTTAATATTAGAGGGGTTACCGATTTCTGTTTTTTAAAAAACAATTCTTGAGTTATAGAAATTTCAGAAAACTTGACTGTTTTTTTTTAACATAAATCGGTAACTCCTTTATTATTAACAATTTTTATTAATTCTATTATATTCTTCAGTTTTTTCTACCCTTATTTCATATATAATTCTTTAAAATTTGGTTAATCAGTTTTTGAGTTATAGAAATTTCAATAAACTTGACTGTTTTTTTTAACAGATATCGGTAACCCATTTATTATTAACAATTTTTATTAATTCTATTATATCCTTCAATCTTTTCTACCCCTATTTCATATACAATTCTTTAAAATTTGGTTAATCAGTTCTTGAGTTATAGAAATTTCAGTAAACTTGACTGTTTTTTAAACAGAAATCGGTAACCCATTTATTATTAACAATTTTTATTAATTCTATTATATTCTTCAGTCTTTTCTACCCCTATTTCATATATAATTCTTTAAAATTTGGTTAATCAGTTTTTGAGTTATAGAAATTTCAATAAACTTGACTGTTTTTTTAACAGAAATCGGTAACCCATTTATTATTTGTTGTGAACTGAAACTTTCCGCATCAAGATGGCTCGACCAATGAGCGCATGCCTATGCGTCATCTTTAGAGTTCAAGTCTCTTATCTAGTTAATAGTATTATTCAGTCTTCAGTCTTTCGTAGTCAGTCACACTATATTTTAGTCGCACGTAATAAAGTTCAGTTTTCTATAAAGAAAGACAATACGTGTTGTTGTGTGAGCGTTTTATGTTGCTCGCGCTTCCATAGGTAGCGCGCATTCCCTAGCTGCGCAGTCTGATGCGCAGACGTCTTGATGCGGGCGACACGCGAGTCGCCATGCGGCAGTGTGCAAGCAACCGTGCCACGTATCACACGTACAATATATAGTGTTCTTAAAGAAGAAGCTGTGTACAATTATTACTCATCTTTCCTTACCAATTACCGGCCGCCACACAAGCACACGTGCGGCGTGCCTCAGAAAAGAGACACATACACAACAAATTGGCGACGAGAACGGTCGAACTCAACGATCGAAAAGTGTCTCAAGATTGCATCATTTTCCAGTACCGCGACCGTTACGCGCGGCCATTTTGGGAGACACACGTGGCACGAATGCAGATTCACGTACGTTCAAGAAGTGAAGAACGTAGTGAAAACTTCCGCGAAAGACAAGTACAATGGCACATGCACCGAATACGTTTACAATCGAGCCTTTCGATCCTACGGTAGGACAGTTTACGAAGTGGCAAATGCGTTTGGAAGGCGCATTCAAGATTTTCACCATCGCGAACGCAGATCGCGTACCGTATCTCCTGCATTATGTAGGCCCTACAGCATTCGGAATGTTAGCGGGCAGACTGAGTCCGAATAATCCGTATACGGCGGATTATGAAGACATTATAAAAACATTGAAAAGACTTTTTACGAACCAACCCCACTCGAGATCGCGGAAGTGTACAAGTTTTACCAAAGAAAACAAGAAGAGGGGGAGACTGCTCTCGAATTTTCGGCAGCGCTACATAAAATTGCGCTCAAGTGCAATTTTGGCGAGCACATTAAAGTCGCCATAAGAAACCAGTTCGTCTGTGGGCTCAGGAATCGACGGGCTCAAGGCAGATTGCTCGAAACCAGGGATCTGGATTTGGAACGGGCGGTCCAAACAGCGGCTACTATCGAGTTGTCCGAGAAGGGGACAAAGCAGCTACAGGGGGAGACAGGAAGTTACCCAGGTACATGCAGCCAAGAAGGCAACGGGCAGCAGCAACAGGCAGTTTCAATAAAGATAAGCCAAAATACTTTAATAAGAAAAATGTTAAGCCGCGTTTTCAAAATTCGAGTAAAATTACTTGTTACCGGTGCGGTAAGAATCACCTCGCATCTCAGTGTTCGCTAGATAAAACAACGAAATGTAATGCAGTGCGGTAAAGCCGGGCAATTGCGTGTAGGTTTGTCGTACTAACGTAAGAAATGTAAATAAAGTATTGTTTACCCGTAGAGCACGTGCAATTTAGAGATCAAGTTTTTCACAACAGTTATTAGTTAATAATAAGAATATTAAGTTCGAGGTCGACAGCGGTGCGGCCGTTACTTTGATTTCTCAGTCCCTTGCGAATAGATTATTTCCGAAAAATAAAATTCTACAAATCGGAAATACAATTATTTTCATATTGTAAGCAACAAGTTAAAGTGCTTGGTTACATGGTGGTAAGGGTACAAGATGGTAAAAATTCACGGGAATTAAATTTGTACGTCTCAATGCAAGAACGCAAGCCATTGCTAGGTCGAGAATGGATCTTGCAAATGAAAAATAATAAAGTAACACGTCAATTTTTAGGACCATTACATACATTGCACAAAATTGATGACGCGAGTAATTTAGAATTACAAAAGTTATTGAAAGAATTTTCTAATTTAACGAATCCGGTCATTGCAAAAATTACGAATATGCAAGCAAAGCTTACGCTAAAGGATAAAGCAAAGCCTGTGTTTATTAAAGCGCGTCAAGTTCCTTTCCGTTTACGTTCTTTGGTGGAGGAGGAATTAGATAGATTAGTTTCTGAAGGAATATTAGAAAAAGTCGATCATTCAGAATGGGCTACACCCATAGTTTCGGTTATTAAAAAGAACGGACAAGTACATACGTATTTGTGGGGATTTCAGCGTAACACTGAATCCACAGTTATTGATCGACGAACATCCGTTACCTACGGCGGATGAATTACTGATTTTCATGGCCGGTGGTACAATTTTTTCTAAAATAGATTTGCTACAGGCCTATTTACAATTAGAGGTTCGGCCAGAAGACCGTCCCTTGTTAACCTTGAGTACGCACAAGGGTCTCTATAGGTCTACACGTTTAATGTATGGTGTAGCAGCAGCGCCAGCGATATGGCAACGCACCATTGAAAATATATTAAAAGATATTCCGGGAGTAGTAGTTTTTCTCGATGATATACGCGTCGCAGGCATTGATACAAAAGACCATTTACAAAAATTGCGTTTAGTTTTAAGTCGTTTGGAAAAATACAATATTCGCGTAAATATGGAAAAGAGTGAATTTTTCATGCCGCAAATTTCGTACTGCGGATACATTATTAATAAAGATGGATTGCATAAGGATCCGGTAAAAATAGAAGCGATAAATCTCATGAAGAGACCTTCTAATGTTTCGGAAGTTCGTAGTTTCTTGGGGATGATTAATTATTATGGAAGATTTATCCCTAAATTGAGTTCAATTTTATACCCATTAAATAATTTGCTTCGTAAAGATACTAAGTTTCAATGGACTTCTCAATGCGAGAAGAGTTTTCAAGATGCAAAGAATGCGTTTATTAGTCCTAAATGTTTAGTACATTTTGATCCACGGTTGCCAGTAACGGTAGCTACAGACGCAAATTCTTACGGGGTAGGTGCGGTTTTATCGCACATCTATCCAGACGGCTCGGAGAGAGCTATACAGTACGCCTCACAAACACTTTCGCCCACTCAGAGACGATACTCACAAATTGATAAAGAGGCATATGCAATTATTTATGGGGTTAAGAAGTTTCACCAGTACTTACAGGGTGCTAAATTTATTTTGATTACTGATCATCGCCCACTTACACAGATTTTTTCGCCAACAAAAAGTCTTCCGATTTTTACAGCATTACGTATGCAGCATTATGCATTATTTTTACAAAATTTCAATTACGAAATTAAATACAGAAAATCGGAGTTACATGCAAACGCGGATTGTTTATCTAGATTACCCATTCCACAGGAAACGAATGAAGTTGATTCGGTAGATAGTTTTCAGGCAGGTACATTTGATTCATTACCAGTAAAAGCATCAGAGGTAGCTACAGCTACAGAAAAGGATAAAGAATTATCCATAGTTCTACAATTTTTGAAAACGGGAAAAATTACAGGGAAAGAAAGAACTTTCCATTCGATTAACCTGAACGAATTTACTTTGCAGGACGGGGTTATTTTCCGGGAATCTAGGGTGGTTATTCCACTGAGTTTACAAAAGAAAATTCTGCAGGAACTGCATACAGGTCATTTCGGCATCGTCCGGATGAAACACTTAGCTAGAAGATATGTCTGGTGGCAGAAAATTGATAAAGATATCGAGAAATTAGTTGCAAACTGTAAGGATTGCAATGCGTTTCAGAATAATCCTTCAAAGGATGTTTCGCATATCTGGGAACCGTCTACTACGCCGTTTGAGCGTGTACATGTCGATTTTGCAGGACCATTTTTAGGTCAATATTTTTACATTCTGGTCGATTCTTTTTCAAAATGGCCAGAAATACATATTGTTAAAGATTTAACGTCACGTACGGCAATAGATCTTACTCGACAAATTTTTGCAATGCATGGTTTACCTAGATATTTTGTTTCAGATAATGCTAAAACTTTTACGTCTAAAGAACCTACCATCCTGCAACCAATGGCCAAACGGAGCGTTACGTACAAACGCTTAAAAATTTATTGAAGCGAATGCGATGTACTTCAGCGAATGTACATGTAGAATTGCAGAGATTGTTGTTACAATATAGAAATACGCCTCATGCGACAACAAATACTTCGCCGGCGGAAATGTTATTTTCGCGGAAATTACGTACTAGGTTAGATTTATTGCGACCTTTCGAAGAAAAAGTTAAGTATAATACGAGTAGTACGCCCGTAAATTTTGAGGAAGGGAGAAGGGTCAGTTGTAAAGATTATAGAGGTAAAGATAAATGGGTTTTTGGTACAATCGCGCAGCGTTTAGGAACGCTTCATTATAATGTTAGGTTAGACGATGGACGTATGTACCGTGGAAACGTCATGTTAACCAGCTGCGGAAAATCGGTAAAGACACACCGGTTAAAGAGGAAGAGTACGACTCTTCTTTTGCTGATAATGCAACGGAAATGACGAATACAAGCGGGGAGCCGTCCGAGTTTTCAAATTCAAGTCAGGTTGCGTCTGACGAAACCGTTAAAAATCAGAACGTGTCCAATAGTATAGTTAGTGATTCGAGTACGATTAAGGCTCCTCCGTATTCACCCCTTACGGGTTTAGAAAGAACAGATTCGAGCTCTGATTCGTTCGCGACGCCTCCAAGCGTGATAGCAGCGTCTACGCCTATACAGACACCTGCAAGGATTGTAAGCGGGACTGTTGATAATAAAAACGATAATACGCCAGTTCCGCTTTCACGTGTACCACGTAACCGAAAGCTTCCGTTGCACCTGCGTGATTACGTAATGGATTAAGTTCGTAAATCACACAGCACCCCGTACATTGTATTCATAAGCGAGGGGAGTGTTGTGTGAGCGTTTATATGTGCGCGCGCTTCCATAGGTAGCGCGCATTCCCTAGCTGCGCAGTCCGATGCCGACATATATATACTATAAAATTAAAAAATTTGAACATTTACTTCCTCACAATTTTCAAGTATGCAAATTATAAATTTGCACGTTGTTTAATCAACATTTTATTTCGCTCATAAAACTACTTCTTATGAGGAAGCCTATTTTGTTATGTATAATTATATTAATTATTAGATAGATAGGTATTTATTAATTGGGCTTCTTCATAGAGAAAACTTTATGATCAAAATAAAATGTTGATTAAGCAACGTGCAAATTTATAATTTGCATACTTGAAAATTGTAAGTAATGTTCAAATTTATAATTTGTACACTTAAAAATTATGAGGAAGCAATGTGCAAGTTTCTACTTGCACACTTTTTTATTGTGATAAGCTTTATTGGCTAATATATTTGTTATACTATTACAAAAATCAATTAAATAATTAATGTTTTTATTAAAATAATCCCTACTAATTGCGGATATTTCTTAATTTTTTCATTTTGTTTTATTTTTTTATTTATACATTAATTTTTTATTTTTACTTTAAAATAATTTTTTAAATATATAAAAAGTGATTTTATTACTAATTATAGTGGCACAAAGGAAGTTTTACAATCGACACAATGTTAAATTGATGTTGACTTGAGTAGTTCAGGCTACATGGTCCATAATATATGAACTTGAGAATATAAGACTGAAGAATATAACAGATTTAGAATTGAATAAATTGCGACTGGTTTGGCGCAATTTTTCTAATTTTATTATAGTTTCAAGTCTTTTCTACCCGTACTTCATATATAATTCTTTAAAATTTGGTTGATTAGTTCTTGAGGCATCCTGTCTTTTTATTAAGAACGTTCAATGAATTTATTCAATCGCAATCTGTAAACAAAACACTGTTGCTGCTAAGGTGACGACAAGCGTCTTGAACATTCAAATGAGTATGAATAATGTGTTAAAAATTGATGAAACTTGACAATTATTAGATGAAGTTGTAGTTATTCTTTAATTAAATAAAGATTAAATACTATTCTTTTTAAATTTAACATATCTTTGAGATGCTGTGATGTAAATTGTATCCGAAATTATTTTTCTAATACCAAAATTAGTGGCTGCTATAATTTTGATATTATAATAAGTACGGATCATGCTCCGATCATGGCTTAATTGTCTAGATCATGCCCCGATCTTGGCTTAATTGTCTGGTTCGTCCCCCGATCTTGACTTAATTGCTTGAATGATACCGATTTTAGATCATGATCCGATCTAGACAATTAAGCCAAGAATATAATAAAACTATAATTATAGCCCGATATTTCAAAATTTGCTACACATATTTCTAAAAAAATTATGGACCTTTGATTGCATATAAAAATAGATGTAATCAATCAAATCTTAAAGAATTATATATGAAATAGGGGTTAAAAAAACAGAAAAATATAATAAAATTAGAAATAAATCGATATCTCAGATATTTAGAAAGCTACAGCGTAAAACAACTTTTCTGAAACTTAAACTTTTCTGAAAAATAAAAATCCCCTTAAAATCTATACCGGTCGACAGATTTTAATAAAATTAGAGGAGAACATACTTTCTATAATACTCTCTATTTGTGTGCAAAATTTCAATTTGGTATCTAAAAAATTGTAGAAGAATTATTGTAGTGCATTTATTTTCGTTTGTTAGTCCATAATTATATTTTAATTAAATATTTAAAGTGTTAGTCGCGCGTCGGCTAACATCATGCATGATACATCAACATATATTAGAAAATAAAAAAAGCTTGTTTGTAGTTAATTGTATTTTGTTTGTAGAGCTTTGTAGTAAAGTTAAAAAGTTTTGTAGTCTCTTTAAATTGTTTATAATTAATAAATACATTTGTCGAACTGTGTAGCTATCCGACAATCAATTAACGATAGCTGTTGCCTTATATGCTACATATAGTTCAATAAATGTATTTATTATTTATAAACAATTTAAAGAGGCTACAATAAAACTCTACAAACAAAATACAATTAACTACAAACGAACTTTTTTTATTTTATAATATGTTAATATATCATATGATGTTAGCCGACAACTGACACTTTAAATATTTAATTAAAAATTAATTATAAACTAACAAACGAAAATAAATGCACTACAATTAATAATCTACAAACAAAATACAATCAATTTTACACCTAATATAAAAAAAATGTCAGTCGGCTAATATTACAAATTCCTGCCTCTTGTCAGAGGTCAATACGGTCCGTTGTTCGTTCCGAATTACGCAAGAAGCGCATATAGACCGCATAAACGCATCAGACGCATCAACTGCCTCAAGTCGAAATAGAAGCAGTCAATGCGCTGGGAGGAGTGGTCAGAATTCAGTACGGTTAGTACAATCTAGGGAATTCTCTGCGCTACCAAAGCGCTCCCAATGCGCGCATTGACTAAATCGAAACGACTTTCTATGCAGTCTACGCGCTTCATGCGTAACTCGGAACGCACCCTAGATGGTAGCGCAGCAAACGCTACCATGACGTCACTCATGGTAGCGTTATACGTCATAACTGAGCGCTATCAATTGCTATTCCTTCCGAGGTAGTGTATTGGTAGTGTTAGCATTTGCAAGGTTCGTGAACGCTCAGAACGCCCCATGTATTGCACATGTTTGTCGAACCTAACCACCAAACTACCGGTCGAAGAAAAATAAGAAAGAAAAAGGTGCCAGTAATACACACATTATTTATAATGGATAATCCCGAGTATCCCGACAATTCCATGGAAGTAAATCTTCAGGATGTTATAACTGGAGAAGAATTTACATTGCAACTCTCACCGAAGAGTGCTTTGAAAGCAAAAACCGGTAAGTTTCTTTTACGTAATTGTAAATAATATTGTATAAAGTTATATATAAACAATTTTTTTACGGATTCCTGCTTGCAATAATTTCACATTTATTTATGTATAATAATGCAACTAATTTAATATGGTTTTGGCTTTTATCACATTAACGATTTAATTTTGAAATACCTTCTCTTTATCTTTTTTGCATTAATTTCCTGTGAACCTATTCTGTAACATATTTTAATGCGTCACAATTTTTGTGTAGAAAAAATGTATCGCACAATAGTTGCGCAATGAACAGTAATGATGACGATTATCATTATAAGTTACAGAAAAAGGGAGATATTCTCTTTGAACATATTTTAAATAATGTTTTTATTTTAATGTTATTGTTACTTGATTACCTACAGATTTGAGTTTTGCGACACTTTTATTAAATGTTGCACGTCAAGCATGTGTTCAAAACAGTGCATGTGAGGATAAGAATTGTTCTACAATCGGTAATAATATGGTTTATGTTAACTGCTTAATGCTTATATGAAACAATTAGTGCAAAATAGATCATTTCTATTTAAAAAAATTATTTCTTAGAAGCATCTGAACATGTGCAGACCACCTCCTTAAGTAATACTTCATTGAAGGAAGTATTTGGTATGTAATTTAGTTTTGCTTTTCTTTTACATTGTAAGGTAATTTTTCAAAATTAATTATATGCATTGTTTTTGTAGATAATATGGGCATGTCAACTGAAGGAAGAGAAATGGAAGAGGATGATATAGAAGAGACGTCATTGACGGAAAATAAAGAAAGTAAAGAAATTTGACAATATGGATTGTATCGCATTTTTTAAAAATGTTATTGCTTTACATTGTAATGTTTGGTTTACATTGCAGATTTTAGATGGTCTCATGCGGCAATAATGCTGTTATTGGAAGAATACAGAGTGCGAGAATCTTCCATGTCTTCTGGAAAAATGAGTCATAAGAAAGCATGGGATGAAATTGCGCGAGTAATGAATGTTAAAGGATATGATGTCTCAGGTAAACAATGCATGACAAGTATTAATACAATGAAGCGAACATATAAAACGGTCAAAGATCATAACGGAAGATCTGGTAACAATAAGCGCACTTGGAAATATTATGACGTAAGTATTACTTGATTTATTACAATAAATATTAACTTTTGCTTTACCTAACTATTACGCACATACGCTCTTATTGCTCTTAATGCAATATTGGCTGTTTAGGCCATGGAAAGTCTTCTTGGCCGAAAACCATATATGGAACCGTTGACAACTATTTCGTCAAGTGGATCTGTAACATCGAGGCCTGAAAGGCCGGACTCTCAAGGTAGTAGCAGCAGTAGTGTCTCTACCTGTGAATCCGGTGAAGCTCCTCGTAGGAGACTATTACTCATTAAAAATTGAATATTAAATTAATGCTGATTTATAGGCCGTAACCGTTGATTTAATCTGTAAGCCCTAAAAAATTTTCTAATTAGTCGATTATTCTCTTCACATTCGACTGTGATTGGTCAATTTCTTAGAGCTTACAGCTTGAATCAATGGTTACAGCCTTCATAAATCAGCCTTCAGACATTACAGTGAAATATAAAAAATTTTTACTTCTAGGTAAACGTAAAGCCACTGATCAACCAGCCATCATACAAACGCTAATAGAAAAGCGCCAAAAAGCTGAGGAAGAAAAAGCAAAGAGACACAAAGAAAGGATGGAAATGGGAAACAAAATGTTAGCAAAACTGGATAAACTTCTAGAGAAGAAGTAAATACCTCAATGTTACAGAACCAGTTGCACAGTTTGGAAAAGTGCAATTACGTAGTACAAAAGTTTGGTTGTTTATTCGGAATATATATTCTATTATATATTAATTTATTACACGCACGTTTATTTTATTATTAATATATTCTCTTACGTTATATTGAACAAAGTGATAACTATAATTTCATTTATTAACATTAAATAGTATATAAAGTAGGTATATAAGATGGATATATAGAAGATTAAAAGATTAAAAGATAAAAGATGAAGAGAGATAATGATTAAACCAAAGATTACATTATTTTTTAAGGGTTTTAATTTGTATACAATAAATATTAACCGATTGCATAGTAAATTGTAGTTTTTTATTTCAAATAAATGAATTTGTACCAGTTATACATTTCTTAGTCGTAATCTCTGAGCTATTAGATCTCGCTTTGCAGCACCTGCATAAGCAGCATCACGCATATTTTCATTATTGGCCATCACACAATCTATCACATCTACATCCTCAATCACTTCTATATTAAAATCATCATTTTTCATTAGACACACATTATGTAATACACAACAGGCAAGAATATGCAATGGAATTAAGTCTACTCTATCCATTGCAAGTGTTGTAAGAAGGCTTCGGAAACGTCCCTTTAATAGTCCGAAAGCTCTTTCAATAGCAATTCTCGCAGAAGCATGACAAAAATTATAATTTCGTTGACGTTGTGTCATATGGCCATTGTCTCGATACGGTATTAGCAAATTTTCATGCAATTTATAGGCTAGATCTCCAACTAAGTGGCACTCTTGTGGAAACTTTGACACATCTCCAAGATAGGATTGCACTTCCGACAGACGAAACACTCGTTGATCATGTACCGACCCCACATGTCCAACATAACAGTGGATAAATTGGCAAGTGTGGTCACAAATAGCCTGCAACAAAAGACATGCAAACCAATATAGATTACATAAAATTGGCATAAAAAGCATTAACACTGGAATTCCTGATAAAATTATTGAAGTAGAAAATATTACCTGAAGTTGGATTGAGTGATGACTTTTGCGATTGATATACGCTGCTGGATCATCTTTAGGAGCTGGAATATTGATGTGCGTGCCATCAATAGCACCAATGACTTTAGGGAATCCACTGGTAGCTTCAAATCCTGCCCACACTTGACCAACTCGTTCATTTGTAGGCCATTTAATTACAATAGGTGCCAGCTCAATAAGTGCATTTATAACACGTCTTGTTATATATAATGCAGTACTTCTACCGACATTAAATCGATCGGAAATCGACCTGAAGATTCAAACAAAAATATATAACAGTTGTTTTCTAGTTAAGGCTTCTGGGGTTTCGCCGCCGTCATGTGAGATCATGACATCAAAGGCGGGAAATGACACGCTAAGAATTCTTGCGTGCCATTTCCAAATAAAAAGATATTTGCATAAAATAACATACTTCAAATTATTTCAGCACACTTTAAAAATACTCCGAGATCTATCCCTTTCTCTTCATAGTTAATAAACAACGGTAAAATAAATGTAATACGAAACCGTGCGTCGCGCGGAGCATAAGCACTCATATTATTACATTCATTTTATGGCTGTTTCTTAACTGTCAATGGGAAGGAATAGTTCTCGGGAGTATTTTTGGTGTGTGCTGAAGTGATCTGAAGTATTATGTTATCTTTTTATTTGGAAATGGCACGCAAGAATTTCCAGCGTGTCATTTCTCGTCCCTAACGTCATGATCTCACATAATGACGGCGAGAGCCCAGGAGCCTTAATGACACAAATCAACATAAGCATCACTCTGTTGCCAACATGTCAAACAAAGAAAGATTGATGCTTGTGTTGACTGATATCACTGACCATGTTCGACAAAACTGTGAACTTATTCATTACCTTAAAGAATCTGGAGTAGCTAATCGCCACAACGCCAACAAACACTGTTTGCGTGGAGAAATCATAGGTGCTCCCTCTGTTTTTTCTCTTAGTAATATCGGCTCAATAATAGACAGAAGATACTCGAATGTTCCAGGAAGCATCCTAAATCATGCATTAGTTATTGTTTATCAGTTAAATATTGCATTCTGTATTCAAATCTGTTCTAAACTGTTTACCATAGACTTTTTGATAGAGAAATATTTTTAGAAACACATTATTTATATAATTGATACCTGAAATGAGCTTTGAAATCTTGACTTGTCAACCCTGGCACTACTGTTTCAACATAATTTTGTACTCTGGACACTTTTCTTCTTTTATTTAATATTTTTTCCAATATTTCAAGTTTATCATTATCGCTGTCACTTGATGACGTATCTACCAACTCCCGTATTTGCAGTGTTATTATTGTTACCAAATCTCTTCGATTTGCCTCCATTGTTTGCTATTGGATTGCTACTGGAGTTTTGTGCTCGACGTGATTCTCCGCGGTATATGGGGGTAATATCCTTCCCCGAGGCTCGGACACGTGCCTTACCACGTAATTGGCGAATCTTAAGCCCTCGGTGGTAAGATACAGCTGCCGCCTCAGCTCGATCGATTGCCTCTATCCGTGTGTTTTCAACCTTTTACAAATGCAATATTCGATTATAAGTCAAACCGTTTATATTCCATCCCTATTTAAATACACATCTAGCATTTAAGCTTACCTCGACTAGCACATCGATATAGCTTCTTTTGTACAAACAGCACATTTGTAGCGCCGACTTAAACACACGGACGATTTCCTCAGCCGCCTCAGCTTCGGAAAGAACGAGACATCCGCGGGGGGTAGTGTGCGACGATTGCACCCGGTTAACGAAGCTGATCGCGCTCAGCGGGCGAAATTACGCCCGTGCGACGAGACGACACGACACGGCGCGGTACAGCGTACAGCGACGGTGACGATACAACGCGGATCGTGAGACGAGACGAGACGACACGGACACAAATGCCACGCGAGAAGAACGAAGCAACGTATCGGCGGATCAACGATCAACGATCGCGAGAACCGTACCGATCGATCGTCTCGCGGAGAAGAGTATGAAGAGACGAGGAAACCGATGACCGAAAAGCAATGTGGGACTTCAGACTCTAGGGTCAATTAACCTCACAGAACATTAACCTGTTACCTAAACGCAAACGCAAACACCATAATGCCAACATTGCCAACGCTACGCTAGTGCCGTTCATGGAGCTTGCTATCGCTATCGCGCTATTGGCTCCATGAACAGTTTTGGTAGCGTTTGCGTTTATAGTGTTAGTGTTCTTAAAAAAAAAGCTGTGTACAATTATTACCCATCTTTCCTTACCAATTACCGGCCGCACACAAGCACACGTGCGGCGTGCCTCAGAAACGAGACACATACACAACACGTGTGATAATTTGTATTGCAATTTAACGGTCTTCATTAAATAAATATTGTTCGGTTCGGTATATTCAATCCAGCCTGTTTCTTTTACTACACCCACAACAGGTTATGGGCACAGCGTGCAGTCCGCGTAGCGTAGTTACTGTTATGTAGTAAAAAGAAAGAATCTGCTCGCAAGAAATGGTATCCTACACGGATCAAAGGGCTCTTGTTGAAAAACTCAGTGGTCCAGAGGATTGGGCAAAGTGGAAGTGGCATATGGGACATATATTTCGTGCATATGCGCTCGAAAACATTGTCTACGGGACTCGTCCATGTCCGCAACTGGGTGCTGCACCAACCAACGAACAGAAGATCGCGGTCGAAAAGTGGCAAGAAGATGATGCGAAAGCGGCAAGCTACATTGCAAGTGCGTTGAATAAATCCGTCGCAGAACTCGTTTTGACATGTGAAACAGCGAATGAAATATGGATAAAGCTCTGTGCACGTTTTGAACGCAGTTCTACACAACGGTTGAACATGCTCATTGAAATGTTTTTCAAGGCTGAGCACGAAGAAAGTGATGATATGAGCACTCACATCGCAAAGCTGCAGAAATTATTTGTCGATCTAAACACGGAGCTTGAGAAGAATCGAGAAAATAAGCTGTCTGAGCGCATGCTATGCTAAACGGAAGAATTCTATCAACTCTCGGCAAGGAATACGCAAATTTCAAGAACGTTTGGGACACGATTCCGTCTGATCAACAGACTCTAAATTTATTGATGGAAAAGTTGTGCAATATCGAACTAAGGGACTCTCAGAAAGGTGAAAGCAAGTCTGCGTTCGTTTCAAAGCATAGTGGGAAGCAGGACTTTCACCGTGATAAGCGCACCGGAAAATCTACCAAAGCAAATCGTGCAAAACAGAAGTTTCCTTGTAATAAATACAAGCAGCTTGGTCATTGGGCTGCTGAATGTCCAGAATCGAAAGACAAAACTGACAAACCACCAGCTGACAAAAACAAGGTTGCATTTATGGCGCACGCTTTAGGAGCATCAACGGATGTGAAAAATTTAGAAGATTGGTACTGTGTGTTTAAAATAGAATAAAAGTAAGTAGTGAAAAGGAAGCTGAGGTGCACAAAAACAAGATTTCTGTTATCTCAATACATTGACAAGAGCTCCTCCTGATGAGCAGAGACACAATAGAAATAGCACATATAATATCAATCAAATCGTATACAAAACATATGAAATAATAATGCAATTTACATTAAAATAATGTCATAACATCCTATAAATTAAGCAAATTAAGCATAATATCAATATAATTAGACCAAAGGTTTCAAATAATTATTCCTCGACGACACAGTATGGTCCTAATCGTAAATGGCTTTACGTTCGAATAAGAGGCTGTTAAATTATTGACATCATAAAGAGAATTGACTTTAATATGATTAGATTAAAGCTGAAAGTAAATCTTAATTCTTGCAAGTAACTTGGAACTAAGTCAGTTAAAAGGATATCTCTCCTAAACAATGAACGGAATCTTTTAAGACTAAGAAGAATAATATGACGAGCAATGTCGAAGGTAATTAATCGCTATATAATAATAAAGGCAGGAAATGCCTCGCAAGAGAATATTTACTGATTTCTATTCAAACTCTAATTGACTCGTATAACGGGCAGAACAATGTAGTATCACATTTCAATATTCTTTCATCACACTGCAAAACACACTGAATCTCCAGAAAATAAGATTTCTCGACGAAACGCTTCGCATTTAGCACAACGCGGAATCGAAGGAAATTTAATAAACACGTGTAAGAGAGATGTAAGCCGATACTCGACTAATCAATGTTTTGATCTTAACCGTAATAGTGACTGTCGTTAGACAGTATTATCCAATATAATCGGAAGGGCTTTAATTAGCCCGCAATGGCGTAGTCCACGCTTATCCGAAACACGGAAAGAATAAAAGGAAGTACTTAACGTTGATGAATTCCCCTTTATAGACTTCGATGGCATTAACCAAAGATGTAATTCCTATGCTCTGAAGTCCTTCGTCCTTCTTAAAAGGCGAGCGTGTCCTTTGTCCTTCGTGCTTCGACAGGAATGTTCTGGCTTCAACTTTCTCTCGGAATCGCACGCACGCAGCATACACTTTGAACGCGATTTCTCGGATTATACCACTCTCGGTAACGGGCCGGCGCGAGGCCGGTACTTCGAATGTATTACTCGTTTTCGTAGTTTTATTTTACACGTTTCGAGGATAATATAAGATCTTATATTCCGTGAATCACGCTTCGCACTATTAATCAATACAACCGAACGATCTCACTTGATCGTACTTTATCGGTATCACGCCTTTTTACGACCAATTTAAACAAAGAGGCAAAAGAACAACGAACTCGAAACGTGCGTTCTGTGTCGCTGACCTAGAGCGAATGACGCAATCGCGGCTCGTCGTCAAGCAAGCACAGACCGGTGACAACAATTGACGATCGGTAGCGCGCCCTTCGTTTCGGCGCCGCGG
>JASTWP010002571.1:0-40311 GCA_030770255.1 Temnothorax ravouxi | reverse complement strand
GAGAGAAAAGAGAGAGGATCGCCGGCGGTAGCTCGACGGTCAGAGAAGGAGGAGGAAGGCTGGCCAGGATGGTGGTGATCGGCTTCGGATCCACGAGTGGCAGTCCATGGCGAGGGTAGCCGGCGCAGAGTCAGTCACCAATTCAGCCAGTCGGTCGTAGTCAGTCGGTACCAGAAGAGCAGCTCCGTTCGCGGGGCCGCGCTCTCTCGCGCCTCGGTATACGCTCTCCGTACAGATCTGATTGTTTTCTACATTTGTCTGCCGGGAAATCTCGACGGCGCGGCACCTTCCGCCTCACGTTCCGCGACGAGATTTACGCGATCGTCCGTGCGACTCAGGGGAACCTCGGAGTGGCTGGTAGCGCGCGAACTTAACAGTAAGTGCGCGGAGTGTCCTTGATAACGAGTGCCGGATGAAAACGCTCTCCTCTGATATATAAGTGACAAAGTGCTGGTTACGCAGTAAGGGTTCGAGAGAAGGTACTCGAGCCTTGTTGGCGCGTAGCGATATTCTAGAAGAAGCTGCAGAAACCTGACTACGGATGGTTAACGTGAGTATCGTGTTAAGTCGAAAGTACGTGCGAGAATGCAATAGTCTTATTCATGTCCATCTAAGCTTCTAATTTTCCCATCATCTAATCTTAAATTAATTCTTATTAATTTAAAGTAGACTTTTTAAGCAGATAAGTGCGTACAAATTTTAAGAAGTATAAACTTTTGTTATTTTTTAAATTTTGTTTTTGCTAGTGCATTGTTAATATTACTATAAAAATAACAAATAACAATGTACAATTATAAAAATAAAAGTGTACTACATAATTGTACTAATACATAATTATACATTGTACTAATACATAATTATACTAATGTGTTTCAATTATAAAACAATTATACATTTTATATAATCTTTAATATTTATTTAAAATAATTATAAATTATTTATGAAACAATTTGGTACATTTTGCTTCAATTATTTTTTATAAATCAATTAAGATATGAATTGATATTATATTCGAATTGATACAATATCACATGCAATGATGCAATTTAGAATTTTTAAATTGTAAAATATTAATGGCTCATTGTCAGAAATGTTGTCTTTTATGTCATGTACAAATTTGGAGATTTATCTAGGTTGTATTTCGAAAATGCTGGCCCAAATTTCTTTTCGCCTGTGTATAAAGTTTCAAGGCTTTTCTTACGAAAGTTGTCTTCATCTGCCCACATCTCTCCGTTTCTACCGATAGTTTTACTACGGAATTTCTAGCAAGGTGCGGCGCGCTATGTGACGAGAATGATTTCTTTGCGAGAAAGTCATCCCGCTCTGTTTGCACCGAATCCAACTAGTGAAATGGAAATTATTGGACCCACGTGGCACGCAAACACGAATGGTAATTCAAGTGCGAAGACAAATATTAACATAGAGAAGCATTAGTAGGTTTCACTTTACTGTTAAAATCTTGGTGTCAAATTACACAAAATGTGCTTTTTAATTAATTTTAATTTTATTACATGATAAAATACTTCATATAAGATTATTAATTGAAACAAAATTATTCACCTGAATTGTGACTCCAAAATTAGATTGTATCGCTATTTTCCTTATGAAGATAGATTGACGTCATGAATCATTTTTCACGGCAAATTACCTGTGATATTAATGAATGAAAGATTAAAATATATGATTTTTTGTATATTTAAACTACAAGAGTAACTATAGGAGTAATAGAAAATTTTCTATTGAAATGCTTTCATGAGCTCGTTACGCTTCGTAGCGGCGTGCATTTTTTTAAACATTAAACACGCACACTCTGTTTATTCCATTTATTATAATTTCTATGAAATATGTAACACACATATGTATTTGAAAGACGCACGATTTTTGCTTTCATAATCCAGTAGTTCTCAACTTTACGTTATTTGCTATGTTTATTCATAAAAAGTCTCTTCCAGTAAAAGTTTCTAAAACTAATAAATTTTTAATAATATTTTAAATTGCGTATTAAAACAACTTTAGCATTAAAAAGCTTTAAAATTTTCTCTACACTTTTTTTTTACGTTAGATTGCTAATAATATTTATTGTTTAATATTTTTTTGTATATTGAAATCCACGAAAAATGTGTTTTTTATTTATTTAATAAGTAACTATTAGAAAAGCAAACTATCGCGCGCGTGAACGATACTTCCGAGCTCTTTCCTGTCCAAGTAATTGCACATGAGTCAACTCGGTAATTTTGTTAGCACTTAACATAGATTACTATAATGTTGCCAGTGAACGTAGGACATCGCTATTGTGAAAGAATCTATACGACTCTGAAGAATTTTTACTTTCGAATGCGTCACCCATAAAACCGCAAATCCCTACCTACATCTTTAAACTCCGTTTTGAGGTCCATTAGCTTAGGTCAGTCATCCCTTATAAGCGAACATCCGTGTAGTGTAATTTGTGGGTCGTAATCACGGACCTTTATATATTACAGAAGTCTGTGGGTAAGTGGTAATATTTCTACCGTCCACAAAATGTCATTGTATAGAAAAGAGAAGGCATTTAAAAACATCTGTTTTTTTTTTATAACGTGCAACAAAAAAGATTATTTTTGTTGTTACTTTTGAATCTTTACCGAGTATTGAATCTTAATAAAAGAAACAACATAAGAGAAAAAACACGTAATAACTATGTTCTTAAAATAATGTTTACGTTTTCTCAATCGTAATGTTTCGCGTTTCACTCGATGAATTTCCCCTCATGTAATTATGGCATCTGACTGAATCAATTACACACTACCCCAGCAATCAGCACATTGACGTCACGAATTTGCACTAACCGCTCGTTGCACTTTCGCGGTAGCAAAATTCGCGCCAAAAGATAATACAGCTGCTAAACGAAGAAACGAAGAGAAAGAGAGACAGAGAGGAGAGAGAGAGAGAGAGAGGGGGGGGCGGGCAACCTGTTCACCTGTTCCTTCGCGTTCTCGACATGGTCGAGGAACCTCGAAGTCGACCGGCGCGGCGCCGCAGCGCGTTTCTACCTCTCCGCCGCTGCGAGATTCTCTGCCTCCTGCGAAACCGGGTCTTCTTCTCTCCGCGACCTCGAAACACACAAATTACGAACGGCGCAGACGTTGCACATACGGGAGTATCGATGGGAGAGACCGATGTCCAACCTTAACGTATACTAACACGTATACATGTGCGCACGTGTCACGTACTCGTGCACAAAGTGGTTTAAACCGACGAAGCTACGAAGTTGAAAAGAAGTTATATTTGAAATACCTTCGGATAAAGCTGCATTCTCAAAATGCGGCTCTTCCTCGTTCTCCGTGAGCTAAACTAAGGTACAAGATACGAGAAAACGTCGTCCTGCGTCGCCTCCAGATTTATTAATCCGCTGTACATTAGCCATGTATTGCAAAAATGGAATGCATGCGGCCCCTTGTACATGTCGAGTTACGGGACTCGAGTTTTACATTCTCGCGTGGGCGTTGCAATTCTCTTGGTCGGTCGTGTCGTCATAGTATTTACAGTAATTATCTTTCTTTATATTGTGAAAATTTATTGTACATTTCTGTAGACGACTGGATTCGTAGGATTCGTACCATTTCTTATCATTTACAATAAACGTGGATAGTGATATTTCAAACTACGTAGGAATAATGCATTGGATCTTCAGATCTTGAGTTTATAGTTATGTGAACTTATCTCAGGCGGTGAAAATAATTCGATGTGAGTATTGCTTGATGCGAGGAACAAGACAAGAAGAATTGCAATTCGAAGCGAAGAATAAAGCAGAAAGGGAATACGATGAACTCGAAGCGAACTCAAGGACATCGAAGGATTCCGATTCGTTATTCCCTCTCGCCCACCGATTCGATAAAAATAAAAAATATCAAAAAAAACCAATAGCTAGTTTTTGAAAAAAACAGTTCGTCACATTAAATATTTTTACTATTAATTAATTGCGTCAGAATTAGTATAGCGTATACTTTTTACTTCAGGAAACAGTAAGAGCAGTTAATTTTAATTTTCTGATGTAAATGTCCGTTTAATAAGCAGAATCCTCTCTTTTTCTAACAAGAGATAATCTGGCGTATGTAATAAATCATGTTGAGTAATTTTGCACAATGACAACTTATTGAGTCATCTTATCACATATGATACACGAGAAATTAACATGAGATTTATACGAGAGATATTATAGATACGACTTAGAGAAACGATAGGATCTTAAATGTATAACTGAAACACGACGAATCAATTTAGATACATCGATAGATCCGTTAACTTGCGGAAATTATTAGTCATCGATCTCGAGCCGTCTGAGGAAAGTGTTTCTTGGAACATGAGGAACATCGTTCAGGGTCGAAGGAGTCAATTGTAGACTCGAGCGTAAGGCTGTACGATTCAGGAACCGCGGTGAAGAGTTCGAGCGTGATCGTGAGGAGAGCGGCAACCCGCTAAGAAACACATAAGAAAAAACGACTAAGTGATCCCTTGCCGAGGAAACTCGACTTGTTGGGCGAGTCCCCGTAAATCAGTATCCGTTCGGGATGAAATTAGTGTCAGCTAAAGGATATTATGATGCCGGGGTACGTTTGGATCCGTTTGCGAGCGCTGGCGAAATGGAATTAAGCAGCATGCATTTCGAAGAAAACAACGATTTATGACTTCTCGCGAGTATCGCGTTTGCATTACCAATGTAATTCGTTTCTTATAAATAACTGCTTTATCGTTCGCATTTGATTCATCCAACCATTTCAAATAGAAGTTGGAAATGCACTGGGAAAAAAAAAAAACCAGAATGCAACTAGTTTAGCTTTAAGATTGATTTGCGGAAGTGTTAAGTGAAATCACGAAGCTAATGCAAGAGTATCATTATAATTTATATTTCATAATTTTTTATGAGTGTCGACGAATTTTTATCAAAAGAGATATTCCAATTATTACTTCCGGGTAAATCAAATAAAGCTGGAAAGTCTCTTAATATTTGAATCCAATTTTGCAATATGGAAATAAATCCTTAATGAAATTTCTTATTAAGAATATAATTACTTATATTTCATAGATTTTTTATTTAGTCATGAAATTGAATTACAGTATATTAATGTATCTTTATTTAGAATATTTATTCGAAATTATACGAGTCGTAATTTTATAAGCATTTTTCATACATTTGTCTCTCAAATTAAAATCGTATTTAAAAATTTAAATATTAGCAAGATAAGTTAATAGTGTTTATTGCGAAATATTGAATATAATATAATAATATTAAATAATAATTTGCATGCGATATTCGATCTATGCTTTCTGTAGCTAAGAAAATCTTGAACTTATCGAAGGCTATGATGATACATTGAGGTTATCATAAGCGAGATAAGTTGAGGAAAGCCTCGTCACTGGTACACCAGACTTGGCATGGAAGTGCATATACGAAGATCCGCAGACCGTGGGCAAGGTAGTAGACGCGCGTGGAAATCAAGAGTCGCGCGTTCCTCGATCGACCAGGCGATAACGTTAAGGCGCTTGCACAAATTTCCGGCATTTGTCAAGGGAGTGGGAGCACGAGCGGCTGCTTACGAGTTGTCTGATTATCGTGCGAAGGGATCGCAAATGAAAGACCCCGTGCAAAGAATTACGGGATGAACTACTTCGAGCAGGAGGGCTTGAACGCTCGTTGTTAACACTAGAGCACACTACAGAGAATGTACAGAACAAAAATTAGTTTGCAAAACCCTTAATCTTGAATTATTTATAATTAACAAAATTATAGCTACTTTAATGTCTTTATGATCAAATTATTTCCCGTTAGCTAAAGAAATCATTCATGAAAGTATGGATGAAAGTCTAAGTAGATTTAAAACCCTCTGTGCATTATGTGCTTTGCTGTCACGTTACGTTGATTGAGAGTGCTTACGAGTAATATCACTTTCGATGTCAAACGTGTAATTCTGCCGTTAGAAACACGCTGATGGGTTAAACGAAGTGTTATATAAACATTGATGCTAGTTATATCAAATAAAGTGCCACAATGATACGATAAATCTATAATAATTTAATATACTTTTTCTTTAGATCAGTTTTTTAAATTATTATAAATTAGATATATATGTCTGCATACATATTGTTGGAAATAAAAGAAGATTATTTACTAGGTCTGCAGGTTTTATAAGTTTCAATATTTTTTAATATCAATTTTGTATAATAATAATAAAAGTCTATTTCAAATTGAAAGGTAAAGTGATAAAAAGATCTTCATGTTAATATAGGAGATATATTTTAACATTCCCTTCTTAATGAGTCATTTGCTATCACATTATTTATTCAGAAACTTTCTTTTGCTAGAAGTTTATCAGCAAAATTTCTAATTTAAATGACTAATTTCCGTCTTGCAGGTTCTACAAAGGTCTACAAAGTTCTCTCGCTCTTTAAAAAGATTAATAACGCTCTCGCGTTTCGCCCGATTTTCTGTATTACGCATTTGAATACGTTAGGTGGCAACTTTCTAAGTTTCTAGTTTCGCACCGCTAGTGAAAATGCTGAATCCGGCGTCGCGGAAGTGTCCATGCCTCGGGTTTCCGGTAGGGAAATCGCGCGCGTGAATTGTCGCCTGTCGATTATGCAAAACCATTCGCGAGATCGTCTTATCGGGAGGAAAATCGATCGAAACGATTATCCAAGGTGACGCTAAAGCGAGACGTTATTACGCTTGACTTTCAAGTTGAGACGTTAAAAAATGCAATCCGCGCTGGAACACCGTTTCGAATTGCAGTGAACAGTTTTCATAAAAGCGAGAAGTGTTTGGATCGAGGAGAGAAAGTGCTTTTGCCGAGAGACAGTGCAATCAGCAGGATCCGACAAATTATGCGTAATCGAAATCACCGTCATTTTCCTGTTTCGCTTTGTACTGTTGGTACGGAACCATCACGAGTGCTCGGTTTTATTTGCGGTCGTAAAAACGCACCTTGAAATACCACTGCAACAAGCAACAATAAAGGTTCAACGAAAGATACTCAGAGAAACTCGGGATAATTTATCAAACTCAAGTATAAAGTTATTTATTTTATATTTTATTTAAACTTTTTTCTCCTTTTCTACCTATCTTTATGTGTGTATTATACATTATTTAAACAATTTTTAAAAATAAGTTTTAAAATATTCAATATATATCTGGATCTCTAGGTCCCCATTTGATAAACACGATAATTTGCTCAGAATTGATGGCATTTAATAGTATTTTGTTGATGATTTCAGGTAAGGAATAGTTCAAATAAAAAAAAAAAATAGCCTGGGTATGTATATACCTATTCTGAAACTGTTTGAGTCCGGATTCCGATCAAAATTATCCCGTTTTCTCTAGAAAACACAACAGAAATCTAGGATTGAACAATTAATTAATTATTTAATCTTAGAATGTATAATTATTTAATTAATTAAACAATCGGTAATCGGTAACAATCGAAAGAGTAAATTCGCGCCGATTCGCCAACGGGAGACGGGAGACGGAGATGGCCGAGGACGGCCGAACCGTGGGCATTGTCCACGGGCCGAGCGCCCGGAGCACTGGGTGGTGCGGCGCGCGGCGGCGCGAAAGGAGGGGGGGACGGAACGGCGCGCGCGGCGCCATCTGACGCCCCGTCGGCAGTCGCAACAGGGAAGCGCGCAGGAGGTGGTCTCCGCCGTACGCCATATTTGTTGTTGTCGTCGATGGGGGGTAGGCCAGTCCTAGGAGGTTTCTCGGACTTGGCTTGCTGACACGGCCGCCACCGATAACCGTCGGCGACGATCTCGGGACGCGCGCGCGAGTAGAGACTTGTCGTGCGTCGCGTCGTCGCGGAGACGCGAAAATCCAGGGGGGAACGATTCTTGCGCGCGCGCGCTCGCGCGCAAGTCGGGTGCGCCTGTGTGTGTGTGTATTTGTGTGGTGTGTCGCTCGCGCGCGGCAGGGTGAGGTGGGACGGAGGGGGAGTACGTGTGTGCGTGTGCGCGCGCGCGAGAGCGCGCGCGCGCTCTCTCTCTCTCTCTCTCTCTCTCTCTGCGGCGACAGCCCTTCTAGCCGCGAGGAGAGAAACATCGATGGGGCAACTTGACGGCTCAGCTGTCTCTGCTGCTGTCCGTGTCCGTGCCGAGCGCGCCGACGTGCGTGTGTGCGCGTGCACGCGGGTTTATGTACTATCGCCGCTCGCGTCACAGTCACGCCGCTTACGCACGGTCCGCCGCTCCACGGTGCCCCGTTAAAGCGTCGCGGCGTCCCCCTCTTGGTGAACCGGGGTTGCGCGAGAGGACGACGAAAAAGGGGTTGACGCGAACGCGCGCTGTGGCATCCGGACCCTCCGAACGCGGATTTCGCTACGGGGTTGGAGGTAAGCGAAGCTCGCGCTTGTGCTCCGTGTATGTGTATGCGGGCGCGCGCGCGCATGCCAATATATGTATTCGAATCACATCCCACGAATGCGTACGCGTGTGTGGGAATTAGCCGCGAGAATTCGGTGGGTTCACAGGCATAAAGAAAGAAAGAAAAAAAGATAGACATAGCGGGCAGAGGGGGCAAGAGGGGTTGCTGTCGTGCACGGGGTCGGGGTCGTTGTACGTTCTTGACGCGGGGTCTGTTGACCCTGGCCAAGGTTCTCGCGGTTCATGGCTACGCTGCCGATGGGTCTACGCGCGATTCTTCTCGCGTCCCTCTCCCCTCTCCCCTCCTTCGCCGCGGATCGCGCGTGCACGTCAATCGCCTTAACCTAGTCCAACGACTCGTCGCTTGACTCACGCGCGCGACGGGCATCCGCGCCGCGTTGCGCGCCCCTTTCCGCGCGGGCCCTTCGCGCGTTTCGCGCTCGGCGCGAGACGACGAGGCGTGCGCGCGTATGCCGATTACGCGCGACGAGACGAGACGAGGCGGCCCCGCGTGTGTGTCTCGCTCGGTTCGAAAAATCAATACCGCGTCTGTGAGATAACGCGAATCAGCTGTTCCTGTTTTACTCCGAGAGACGAGGCTCCCGGCGAGGCCGGCGCGGCGTTTCACGCGGCGCGCGGCGTGTTTCTCGTATACGCGCGCGCGATAGCGACGATAGCGAAGGGGTTTCCCCGAAAAACTTGTTGATTTCCTTATTCGTGACCTTATTCCGTGTTTCGTATCGTAGGTACGACAAACGCTCCGGCTCGTTGTGCCCCGGCATTTGGAGCTTCATCCAGAAATGGAAATCGCTCCGCGAAACGAGCCGACTGTCCGTTACGCGAATTCTTGAGAGCCTCGCGGATTCAAAGTTACCCTTAACTCGTTGATTTCATGGATGATCCCAACTGTATTTCGGCCAAATATAATGAACGATTGTTGACAAAACCTTGGCCTTTTGTGTTCCAAGCTTCTGAATCGTTCCGCGACACGAGCCGACCGTCCATCGCGCAAATTAAAAATTATTTTTGATTTGTTTACCTCCGTGGCCTTATTCCGACTGTATTTCGGTCGAATATAACGAACCGTTGACAT
Source organism: Temnothorax ravouxi (assembly GCA_030770255.1). Lineage (NCBI taxonomy): Eukaryota > Metazoa > Arthropoda > Insecta > Hymenoptera > Formicidae > Temnothorax > Temnothorax ravouxi. The sequence goes on along the minus strand of JASTWP010002571.1, from coordinate 30,830 downwards.
CGCTAGCCGGTGGTGTTCTGAGCTCGTCTAGATTGGGATCGTTTCGCAAAACAAGCTGACCGCCCGTTGCGCGAGCGGAAAATTACTTTCGATTTGTTGATTTCCATGACCTTATTCGACTGTATTTCGGTCGAATATAACCAGGACGATCGTCGGTATTAATTGGGCCTTTGCGTTCCGACCTTCGACCATGCAGATGGAATCGTTCCGAGAAATGAATCTATCCATCCGTTCTGTGAGTACTCGAGCTTCGAAATTTGCTCTGGAATTTATATTTTCAATTAGTTCGTATACTTGTTTTCGGGAACTGAATTTTATTTTGTTTTAATAGTATTTTACGTACTTTTTACGAATCGATTCTTTTTTCTTTCCCCTCCGTTCTCCCTCCCGATTACACTCGCGATTTATAAAGAAGAGGCAAAAGAAAGAAGGAAAAGAAACGCCCCTTGACCTATTAAATTAATTAAGTAATATCGGAGCAACGTTTCCCAAATTAATTCAGCCTATCAAGAGACTTATTTCTCGTGGAGGAAACTACTCAGGAAAACAGAGAATATTTTACAAATAAAACTATTTTAGAAATAATTATCAATTCGATAAAATTCGAAGAAACGTTTTTATTAAACGTTTTTTTTCACCAATCTTCATAGTTTGGGGAACATTGCGCGTGTAGGCACATATACGACTATGTGACATATTATTAAGTTTATTAACTGACAATGAGAGTGATAAGAATAATTGGTAACGAAACATGATCTTTTTTCGCAGGTCTCCGGGAACGCGGCGGTAGAGTCTACGCCGTTACGCGACCGTGCGGGCGAGACTCGGCGTGGCGGGCACGGTGGCGGGTAGCCGTTGAGGACGCGCTCGTAGTTTCGCGTGTGCTGATTCGCACGGCAATTAAAACTGGCGGGCAACCTGGCTCGGTCCTCCGGCAGCGGTGGCGGCGGTGGCGGTCGAACCGGCGGCAGAACCAGCGGTAGTGGTAACAGCGGGGCCGCTGGCGGTGGTGGCGGCGGCGGCGGCGGTGGCGGAGGCGGTGGCGGCGTCGGAGGCGGTGATGCCGCGGGTTCGAGAAACGCGGGGGCGGCCGGAGCCTCCGCTGAACCCGGAATCGTCGCGGATGAGGCCGCCGGACCCGCCGGTGGACACATAATCGAATGGGAGGAAAATGATCGCTTTTCTTTTGACGACTCCGACCGCTTCGAGGAGGACTCCCCTGTGTAGCTTCAGCAGCGAGCCTGAGGTCGCTCTGCAACAACTGGCGAGGATGGAGACGACTTCCGCAAGCGTTTGGCATGTCCAAGAAGTCCTGCTAAGGTAGGTCTTTCTCGTCCTTTCTCGTCGTGTTAAGTGGAAAATCCGTATCCGGCATTTAAGCGATTTTGAGAAAGTGGTTGTTGAGTTTCTGAGATTAAGAGAACACCACAGTTTGGTTTCTTGATAAGATTAGTCTAATTGTTTATATTTAAATTCTGAACTCAACGCTCTTTCAATTTCTCTAGATACTTTATAGTTTTTTTTCTATTTTTGACATCATCTATATCACAAATATTACCATTTAAATACAGATTTTTTCTTATGTTAGTATGACAGTTAGTATGTTGATCGTTTATCGCTAAATTGCTATCTGAGATTTGAAATTAGTTGTTTATAATTTAGTTCATGCTTTCACTTATGCCTAGTTAATCTTGTAATAATTCAATTATTAGAAATCTATATCTAGGTGTCGATATACTAGTAAGCAAAATTGTAATATATAATTATTTTAATTACTTTAAAAGAAAAATGTGATTTTTTTTAAACGCAAACCTAACAGAAATACAACAAAAACTTTAAATGGAGATACGTTAAATTTATATTGAAAGCGATGTTTTCAAACATTGGCACTTAGACGGTCAACAAAAGCATGTTTTTATCTTCTTTTTCAATACGTTTTTAATTTGAATGTCACCAAGAAATACACAGGCGAACATATTATTTGCGCGGTTTGAAGATTAAGCGTACAGAATAATCCGACCGAGAAAATTCAAAATAAATTCTAAATTTTAAGAATATTCGATACACGTGATAGAAGCTGATAGATTGTTGCGAGAAGTTTACTGTATTTTCGAAACAAAGTTCAAAATGAGACTGTGCAGTTCAAAAATAATTTTTATTAAATTATCGAAATATACACGGAAAAAAAATGAAGTTGCTTCAATAAATGTCGACGTCACGAGCTGCCACAAGCATAAATAGTTCATTCAATGGATATTATTGGATCAAATATTTAAATTATTAAAACAATTATCGGATGTTTTTTTTGTTCATTAATATTGATGTTGCATCAATAAATTTTACCTCAATAACACTGATGTTGATACAACTTTTTTTTTTCCGTGTACTTTTTTTACTTTTAAAGCCAAGCGATGAATGCCTAAAAATACACTTATAATACTTTTTTTTATACTGCCGATATCTTCACATATACGTACACCACGCGACGGATCTAGGACACTCCATGTACTTCTGGTACAGAATAAAGGAAGCGAGATTTTTGTCTTTCTTTTCTCATAGCCACAATTGACTTCTGTTTTCTTTTTTCTCCTTGTCCTCGCTCAATGCTGGAAACGATCAAGGTCGAGAAATAAGACCAAAACCGAAACGAGAAAGAGTGCGCGAGGGAGAGAGTAAACGAAAGCTATTGCTCGCTCTCGTTTGAGCACGCGGTGACTCGATTCTGCTTCGAGATTTCGTTTGCACGATCTGCATTGACGGAGATATAATCCTGATGGATGTGCGAGTGCGTCCTCGACGGATAAGCTCGGAACCGGATTTAGGTATCGGGCGGATTTTGACGTTATATCTATGTGGATAAACCCTCTGGTTCCCCTTGGTCTCGGTAACTTTGCGAATCTGTCTCATTACAGCCGCTTTCGTATCGCGTATCAAGTTTACGAATGAATCAATGCAATAAGATCGACACGTTGTAGTGAAAGTATTCGAATCCACTTTTTCTCATTGCAACGCGCGGTTGTACGCAGAAAGCGAGCGTACGTACCTTTCCGGGTGATTTATTATTTCTGATTATAAACGCATTTAATATGTGTGAATAATTGAATATACAAATCACATTATGTAAAAAAAAAAAGAGAACAGGCCGTATGAAAACTGTCGTTACACGTATAGTTTACATATTTCGCTTTATTATCTGATATTATTCCAAACAAATTAGATACTCTATAGTTATAAAAACAACTTATTTGCTCTAATGATTAAACGCATATAAAGAAATTATTACTACGGGATAATAATTGCGCTCCTCTCTATATGAAGATGATTATTTTGTTGCCGACATGTTATCATTGCAACGGCAACAACTGGTGCACGATTAACGAAGACCCATTACTATCTTATATTTATCTTTAATGAATCCCGGCAGCTCGAGATATCGGTCACGCGTGTAATATTGTCGTTTGAATTTCACTCAGATTAAATCCACGGTAGGAGCTTTATGTTTGATTTACAATAGCCCGCTCTCTCCGTGATCGATCTAACGAATCTGATGGTCGCTCATATTTCGTGAGTGCGTGTAATTGTAGCAACGAAAAGGGATATTCGCGCAAAGCTCCTCGACAAAAGAAAAAAAGAAAAGAGGCAGTCCCTGTAGTTAGGCTAAAATTATTGTTCGGAGAAGATTTAGGTAACGCTGCGCATGCGTAGATAAGGTTGTGTGTCAACACACGACGACGTGTAGGTCGATAACTTTTTGGATATGCGTTTATTCGCATTACAATACCTTCGTATCTTAATATTTTATTTTTCGATCAATCCTGCCTTACTTGGACGCATCGTACGCCCTTAATCAACAGCAACTTTGTTGTATTTCCTGTATTAATGTAACATTGTAACACAACGTTAGTCGGAGGCGCCGGAGGTAACGGTAGAGGGAGAACCGGCAACGTTGCCAGAGTCGCTTGTTTAGCTTTTTGCGGTGTTGCAGCTGCTTGACAATCTGGCATGCCTGAGTAGAAGTGCAGTCAGTGTTTCTGGCATATTTGCCGTAAAATATAACCTATTTCCACGTGATGAAAAGTTAATAACACTGCTTGAAACCTTTCCACCCAATAATATAACGTAAGTTTATTGATTATTATTTTAATATGATATCTTGATATAGGCTTAGTGTTAAATCCGTTGGATTTGTGACGAACAAAATTGTTATTGGGACTAGAAACGTTGCGCGGATTGTCATTTTATCGCAATTTTCTCTATTCAAATTTTGAACTCGTATACGTCTCAGTCCCGTTTTAGATTTTTAAGATATTTGAGAGATTGTGCGTATTTTAAAACGTAAAACGAAATAATTTTTTTCACTTGTATTTTTATCTATAAATTTTCTCGAAATAAATACCATCAGTAATTAACCATGAATCGAATGAGGCAAATTGCCAGAATTGGGCCTCAAGGCCCAAATCTACACGGAGTCGTTTGTCCGTGATATAGAAACGGTTTGACGTAGCAAAGACACCATTTTATGTAGCTTTGTGTACGCCATTTTGTTGTTGTTTCTTTTAGGATACACACTAGATGATTTCATCAATTTTGAGGTTAACCAAACTTTTTATTGCGCGAGAAGTACGATTTATTTGTTACGTCGTACTGTATATATATTATAAATCAATGATATACAGATACATAATATTTTCACGAAATTCGACAAATGTTCAATTTTCTGAAATCTAGTTATTAGGTAGATATAAATGATATATTGTGTTATGTGTCAATCGTCTTCATTGATCTTTTGTTTACAAATTATATTTGTCGCGCGCGCGTCCATCAATAACATAATACCCAGAATATCACAAGAATCGATTCAAATCACATGGTAATGTTAAAGCTTCAAAATATTTTTTTCATTTAGTTTGATCTATTTTTTTGTAGAAATTTTTTTATATATATACATATAACTTTATTCGTTATTGTAATCGTAATATCTTGTAGGTTACAAACGCGCAATATTTCGCATTATCTCATATTTATATTCATTTTTATGTATATTCAAGTAGGAGATGCTTTGTATCTTTGAGACTGTTTAGAATGAATTTATAATGTTCTAAGGTTTTTTATAGATATCAGTAAGAAAAATGTTCTGGTATATCTATATACCAGATATATCTAACCTTCTCGTATTAAATTAGAAAATAATGTATTTGGTTATAATCAAATATTGTGGGATTTTATCTCTGAAAGAAAATTTTGCAATTACAATATAAGAAATTGAAAGATAATTTCACGTTTTGCAACATTGTTACGTAATGATGACATAGCATTATTTTGTCATCAAGATAAAAGCAACGACAGATGGCACTACTTGTTCAGTAACGACCTTTCATCGAGACTTCTAGAGAATACTGCGCATATAAACACATTTTAAAAATACAATTAATTATTGATTCTATTATTATAAATATCTATTTTTAACATTTTTTAAATTATGACATTTTAACATTTCTTTAATTCTTAGTAAATTGAATAATTTCAATTTTTTATTATACCCATTAATTTTCTATATAGTTTAGATTCCTCAAACGTGGAATTAGATAGATTTATTTAATTTCAGCTACAAAAAGCCAAGAAATGGACTTGGTTTACAATATGCCTTATACACACTCATACCAACTTTTTTAACTTAACGCGTGCAACTATTAATTCATTATTCCGTACTTTCTTAAATTTCTTTTAGAAAACCCATCCCTTAGCCCTAAACGACTAAATCCATTATTTGCACGTTAAACTCTCAACCTAAACTCAAAAATATTTGAATCTAGTCCGCTTCAGCAGTAGGCCAAGAAACGGACATTATTCACCTTACACACACACATACATACCTTCATACAACAACGCGCAACAACTAATATTATAATATTCCATATATTTCTAAATGCTTCTCAAATCTCCTTTAATCCAGGAAGAACAAATTATCTCGCTTTATCTCTAAAATAATTTTTTGCAACCTAAAACTTATAAAACTTGAATTTTATGCATTCTCTCTATAAACCTTATACTCCAGAACCTATCATATACTTTAAACTCATATCTTCCATAACTTCTGCGTGCGAAACTCAAAGGCTAAATCTTAAAACTTACAAAACATAATTCTCTCTCCTTTTATTTATCCTTACCTTTACCTTAATATTACAACCATTATCCTATTTTCCAAACACATATTGACAAAACCCTTACACTCAAATATTTACATACACTTACATATAATAAACTCGACTAATAACAAATCTCTTGCTTCCTAACTAATACTTTCCTATGTCTCTCTACCGAACTCATCACACCTCTCTATATGCCCCTCCTTCCTCTTCTTTTCTTTTCTCTTTTAATATCATCTTCCTAACCCTCAAACGTGAGTTATATTATATACTTTCCTAAACTTCATAAATAAATATATACATGTATGTACAGGGTGATCCATTTTAAATGTCCACCTTAAATATTTCTTGAACATTTTAAAGAAAAATATTTTAGATAAAAGTTGAAGGGTTCAAAGAGGGCCAATAGACAATCTTTTTAGATTTTGGGTTCAAGGCCCGTGTTGAACCCTCCAACTTTTATCTGAAACATTTTTTTTTTTAATGTATTGTGTTCAAGAGATATTTAAGGTAGGCATTTTTAAAATGGGTCACCTGGGTGACAAAAGTACATACAGTAACAGTTATAATACAGGCTTGTACATAACATTTTTTTATTACTTTTATAGAATTGTTAGAATAAATTATAACATTTTTGCATGTGCGGTTATTTATATATTTTAATATATTATAATAAAGCAATAAGTTTATCTTTGTCGTTGTTAATGTGACAACCAGCAATATTTTTATTGTACTTCAAAATCCAATGTACAATATTTCTTAGATTTTTTGCATTGTGTTCATAAATTTACAAAACGTTATAGTAAAGAAGTTTATACGAAAATATATGGAAAGAGAGCTTTTCCTATTATCTATACTAATTTTGAAATTTGCGAGGAATTTAGCATTTAGCCAATCACGAGTTGAGGTTATGTTGAGTATGCTGTGAATCGCGTGTGCCTGTGCGTTATGTGATTGTCCATCTCGCACGATTATTGGATTCTAAAGATAGACAAAAAACATTCACACTACGCCTGATCGTAACTTTGGGAAAATGTCAAACCCATAATTTGAAAACTGTTTGAAATGAAAAAATTGTATTTTTTAGCATGAATGTTTCCATTACAGTAATCGCAAATTTTTGGACATTATATTTTTCGAAACTACAATTGCAGAAAAATTTTACTCACTGAGAAAAGAATTTTAACTCTTAACGTGCATACGTGGGTCTACGGCGTTCGAGCCAAAGTGATATCTGCTCGTAACTGTGAAACTTACAAGCCTGTTAAAAGATATTAAATAAACGATGTTTATCAAATTAACTATAAAATCGTCAACTATAATGTAGACAGACGTTTCATGAATTTTTTTAGATTTTTAAAAATATTTTAAGGTAGGGAAAATAAGCGTTGAACGTGACGGACCCACGTATCCATTTAGAATGTACCGAAAAAACGTATGCACTAAGGGTTAAGTCAGTGTCTGATAGCATTAAACATTTTGGACATTCGAAGAGCGGAGAGAGAAGCGTATCAGGTAGAAAGAGGTATGTACCGTATTCAGAAGTAGAAATTTTAAGGATGTATAAAAAAATTACTTTTTAAAATAAGATGTGTCAAAGAATTTTCTGAAATAAAATGCTTCAAGGATATATGGAAAAAAGAACCCAGATAATACGTATATTTTAAATCGGGAGATATGACGTCTTAAATTAATGACGACGTCTTTAAATCCCGATCTACATCTATTGTAATACTTTAATCATAATAGCGATCGTGATCGTAAGCAAAGAAAAGCTGTTGTAAACAGTGTATCTATGCGAATATATCTATAAGCACACTTTTATTCGTGCGTCGAGAAGGTTGATAGGTTAGGTTTGTAGGTTACTGTTGTAACGCCAGACAATTGCGTCGTAATCAAGAGTTTAAGTTGAATCAATTCATACGATGAGCTGCGATCGTTGTAAGGAGTTTACGATGAACATTACGATTAATGTAGATCGACCTTAATAGAGCATAAGAAAGATATGACGTCTCTTAATGACGTCTTTTAAGACGTTATATCTCTCGATTTGAGATATTTAGGCCTGTTAGTTTTCGCTGCACGTCTGAACTAGTGTAATAAGTTAGAATAAAACAAATATATTTTCTTTCATTCTAACTTTATTGCACTAGTTCAGAAGTGCAGCGAAAACGAATTATGTTCACTTGAAATTTTCTAAAATAATAAAGATAGACGAATTAGTTGTGTTCTTCTGCAAATTTTTTCTTTCTTTTGCTCTATTGAAAATTACAAATAGACAATTGTACTAAAAATATAATTCCTGCTTCCTCTCTCGCTTGTCGGAAATCTAGATTGCATATAATATATAATATCCGATCTGGAAAATGGAAAAGAGGAGGGGGAAAGATGTCAATTTGTTTCAGATATCGCCAAGGTTATGTCTGGCTAATAAGAAACCTATGAATATGTTGACACATATGTAACTTGAATTAGAATTGTGTTATTAAAGAAAAAGAAATTTTGATAGTGCGTCAGCACTGACGTCTACTGGATGATATGTACAATCGTAAACATAACTAAGCAATGAGGGAGAATTAATTTTTCAAGATCAAAAGTGCAGAAATCTATATTACAGTCAAGTATCGAACTTAAGATCGAGGCATAAGTGATGAAAATCGATCGTCCTACAATACGGCGAGGAGCTGTACCATTTCCCCCACCATGAACTGTGCTATTGGTGCGGCGAGTAAAAGGGAAGGGCTCTATTCATCAACCGCTCAATAAAACGAATCCGTGACGAATATTCCATGTGTGTAAATCAGTGTAAATTATTAAATGATCTCACATGAACGCACAGAACGTCACTGAGAAATCGATTATAAATTGGGCCCAATATAAGGATCTTGATGGAATAATATAACAAAAACTATGCAAATATGCCAGCTGATGTGTAACAAGCTGATAAGATCGATAAGACCTACTTATTGTATGCGTGTGTTACATTCGAATAAAAACATGAATCTACGAAAGTGAACGTATGAAAGGAAAAATTCGAGTGGAATACGAAACGGTCAGAAACAAACCATGTTTTTGGGATTTGATGCCACGTCATTGGAAAAAAAATTTTTTTGGAATTGCTACGCGTCTTTCTAGCCCCTCCAAACGGACATAAATGGAGCAGCCAAATTTTTTCGAAAATTAGATGCCGGTATGTCAGCCTGTATGTGCCGGTTAAAAATAAGATTCCCTTATTGCGCAGCGAATCGGGACGTTACAAGCGCAGTTTCTGCTTTCTGCTCGCATTTTTCGACGCTTCGTGCACGTTCGGCAATTTTCGGGACGGAAACTCGGGGCCTAAGTGCAGTGTACTCCACGCTCAATGCGCAAACCCATCGATGACGCTCTGGACAGTTCGCGCGGTTTCTTTAACTCGCGTTTGAAGATATCGGGGGAAAACCGAGAGAACGATGTGGAGAGCGGCGATAACGACATTCGCGACGTTTCGTTCTCGACCGAAGTGCCATCGTGTCGTTCCATGACATCTCGTTTGCGCTGAACGAACATCCCCGATGAAACACACTCTCCGCTACCGCAACTCGTGTGTTCTCGCAATTTTCGCCTATGCCGATGCAAAACCAAGGCATATTGCCCTATTTAAGGGGCATAATCTTTTCGAGGTGATGCACCTTAAAGTGATTTTACACAGATAAGCGCGTTTTCTCGTGTCTGTTCGAGGTTGTGCAACACGACTCGCGGATAGTCCTCGTCATTGGAAAAAAAAGCCAGACTTATAACGAGATCACATCGAGGATCACGGATAAAGGCTTCTCCAACTGGAAAAGTACGCCGTTGTACAACTTTCAGCTGGAGCAAGCGGGAGATACTCGTTTTCGGCCCGCCATCTTTTATACCTGTATAAGGTCAGGGCCCTCGGCCCCCTTAGTCAGGGCCTGATTGCGTCGTTCGATCACAAGCGAACTTTCCGCGACGATTCGTGCACACGTTCATCCTACGAGCGCGACGGGCATCCCGTTTCATCGGGACGCATCGGATTTTTGCTTCAATCGTCATATTCAACAAAATAGTGACCTCGCGCACGACGGGCATCGATCCAGAATGAGGCGTGCGCGCGCGCGCGTACGCGCCGTACGCGGTACAGTGTACAGTAGGCGTCAAAATGTTAAGGTGCTTTTTCGTTCGACGAGTCGAGTAACCTCTATGCGCTAATCGTTAAATTAAGAGCGGCAATTATGTCGACACATTAAACAGAAATAGATTCCGTCTGATCCCACAAGACGGATGCCCACAAAAGGCGGAAAAAGAGAAATGAACGTACTACATGTACGAAAAAGGGTAGGGTGGAAAGGGAGGAGGAAAGAATTTCTCGAACATAAGCCAATTATGACAAGTAATTTTCTTTTTTTTCGAAGTGTTTTTTTTATTTAGAGCAAAAAATTCTTATTTTGTGGGTGCAATGGTGCAAAGCTTGTTTATAGTGGAACGGTGTGTCTCGGTATTAATTCAGCTGTTTTGTCCTGAAGATGGCAATTTCTCGAAACTCGAGAGATATTTTCAAAACTGCATCAGAATTATTTGCCCTCTCCCCCCCTCTCTTTCCGTTCCATTTTTTTAAACGTATTAATTTATTACTATTATTTCGGTGTAGAAACGGATCTTGTAGAGAGGTTATCCACGAGACAAACAGTACCTAAAACCACAATGACGCCCGCTCTACGACTGGACTACTTTTTTCATTGACGATACTTTCGCGAACGGAATTGATGATGCTGTCAAATATATATTGGCGCTGTCAATCGGGATATACGAAATGCAATGTGCTTGTCTTATGTAATTTTTTTATTTCATGGGTGTTTTAAATTTTTGAGATATTTTCTGTAGCAGTCCCCAAAAATTAAATACATTTAATAAAAATGGTTTACCATATTTAAGACAATTATACAACGCACTATATATATATTTTATGATTGTAAAAATCTTGTGGGAATAAAGATCTATAAATATTTCACTGAAATATCAGTTTTTTGCGTTAATTTACTAAATTACCTCTGAGTTAATATCTGTTAAAATATCTCTGCTTATATATAGTACAGATATATATATATATATATATATATATATATATATATATATTAAATTAGGGTTACATATTAAATAGTTATTATTATGTTGTGCATATGTCTCTCATGTAGTTTTTTATTATAGATTGAAAAAAGTATTTAATTGTCAAGATAAATGAACAGTGATATTTTACTGTGCTCAATTTTATAATGGAAAAGACGCAAGCTGGAACAGTGCATAATTCAGAATCTAGTTCCCCAGTCACATGTGACGATATAACTGATAATGATGAACTGTCTAAAGAGAAAGAGGATGAATTATTATTCGGTGTAGAAGAAGACGGGGACGATGAAGATGCACTGTCCGATGATAGTTTGCGCTTGAGATTATCTGACGATGACGATGCTGAGCAAGAGAACGCTACAACAAATGACACAAATACTGCGGAATTAAAATTGCAAAGTAGAATAGTTGGTATGTAATTATTATTTTTTATCTATGAAAAGTAAATTAACATATATTGCTTGATATATGTTATTGAATAATTTTTGAACGATACCCTGATATATATGTTTCTTTCCATTGTGTTGAATGGAACTGTCCATAAAATAACTTGCAAGAAGACATAAATTGTTAAATCTAGAAATACCCAAACATAAATGTCACAGAAGAGAGAAAGAAAGAGAGAGAGAGAGAGAGAGAGAAAGAAAGTAGTTATATTTTATAAAATTAAATAAAATGGAAGTCTTTTTATTTATGGATGTGTCTGCGTTTTTTTGCATCTATATAAATATTAGCATTTTTGTTTTGTTTGCAGAACAACCAATTTTAGATAAAATCGCAGAAAAAACACTATGCTCCGACCTGCAGGAGACTGTAAAAGAAGTTTCCAAGTCTGATAGTGAAGAATCAGCGCAGAACGAACATGATACAGGTAAGATCTTTGCGAATGACGAAATTGTTACTAATTATTAAATCAAGTTTTCGTCACATCAAGAATATTGATGCAAATTTTTGAACTGAACTTGTGTCACTTCTTATATTGCCCCTCACCCTTAAAACATTGGAAACGAAGGAGGGATCAATCATTTTATTTGTTGCAGCGCCCTTAGATGAATATACATCCGAAAACAAACAAGTACAAGATAATATACGTAAGTCGGAAAATACCAGTGCGACTGCTAATGAATTTAATGAAAAGTGTACATTCAAATCTAGCAAAGATTTAAAAATTACCGATGTAAGCAACGCGTGTCCAATTGCAATATTGAAGGGACATATCGCAATAGAAAATGATAAATTGTCTATAAATAATCATACACACATAAGTAATGTTCGAAATGCAGAACTAACAACTCATAGTGAAGAAAATCTAAAAGAGGCATCCAGCGATAGTAACAAAATAATTTCGACAAATTGTGAGCTAAATAAATTAGACAGTGTAGACAGTAATATCTCTTCTGTAGATTTTGCTAATATTAAGATATGTAAGAGTGAAAAATTGGTTACAAATGTCATTGTTTCTAATAATAATGATGATAATTTAGAAGACAAAATAGTAGACAAACGTATTAAAAATAACAGTCACTCTCTAAAAAGCTCACATGTCGAACTTAATAATGGTCCAGATTACGTGGATTTAGTCAATTCCGGTAATTCTAAGGATTCATTATCATATATAGATACTATTGCGCACAAAAATAAAAACAAGAATTCAGAACCGATGGATGTAACAGAAAGCAAAAGTGCATCAAATATTTCAAAATCCACAGAAAAAGTGACGAATATTTCATTGATACAAGATCAAAATATTTCATCCAATGTTAAAGACAACACAGAAGTAACCGAAGACCGTAATGTTGATAAATTTGTGACCCAAACTATAGATAATAATTTATTATTAACAAACATTTTATTAGTACCTAGCGATGTGGATAATTCTAATAGCGAGAATGGAACGAAAAATGTTGACACGGTCATTCCGAGAAATAAACGAATTAAAAAAACAATCAATACGGTACAAGATCGTACTGAAGAAGATAAACAAGGTAGGAAATATTTAACATTAAAAGCGAAATACGGTATTTTATCAATATCTAATAGAAGATTTAAAAAAAAACTTAAAAAAAATTAGATATATAAGAATATTAATAGTTTTATATACTCAGTGAACATGTCTCAAATCGGGACATAAGACGTTTTTAAGGTATCATATGTCCCGATTTGAAACATGCGTCCCAGACAACACAATGTCTAAAATCGAGCACATATGACGTCATTAAGACGTCATTAAGACGTCATATGTCCCCGATTTTGGACATTGTGTTGTTTGGGTAGCTAAGTGCAATATTATTTTCTGATTTCTAAGTAGATTTATGGATAATTGCATGCAACTTTTGCAAAAAATTTTCAAGGGCGATATATCGCATAAAGTATCCTGATATTTATATGTATATATCTATAATAATGTAGTAATAATAATATGAAATATGTGATAAGTAGAGAAAGAGGATAGAGATGATTGTTTTAAAATTATTTAATTCTGTCAGTATCATTTATAAGAAAGTATACCCAGTGAACACAATGTCTCAAATTGGGATTAAGACGTCTTTAAGACGTCATATGTCTCGATTTGATATGCGTTCGGGTACATTCTAAAATAAATCATTTTTCAGTACAGTCTGTGTTTTGTTGTTGTACGTAAAAATCTTTTATTATGATTTATTTATAATTCTTACTATATATTTTTTAATATACACATTAAGATATTTTTGCATTTCATTATTACAGAGGAACAGGAGAGCGGGCGACAAAAGCGGAAGACGGCTAAAAACGCAGAAGAGATCATCAGGAAAGAGTATCTTAATAGCGACAGTGATTTTAGCGATACTACGGAAGAATTATTCGTACAAATGAATCACAAACTGAATCCGGATATACGTCCTGCATCACCACCTTCATTAAAACGTAATTGTCCGGAAAACGAAGTTTTTAATGGTAATATTAAGAAAGCGAAAATGAGTACCAAGGGCTCGGAAGAAAAGAAAGATGTCACACAATTGTCCTTCATTGAAAAATTTTTCCGGCGGGACCTCAAAGAGAAATTACCAAAACTTACGCAGGAGGTAATCGAAAATATTTATATTGAAATAAGATATCTTTTAATTACTTGTTTTTAATTATATGTTTGTTGTATGAAAATGAATCTCAATTAATTACGAAAACTAAAACGATTGCTTATTATATATTACTGTTTAATATGCTTAAGGAATTGGAAGAGCTTCTTATTCAAAAGATTGCTGAAACAATCGCGATGCGCAGTGAAATTGGACAGCTCAGAGAACAAGCTCGCATATCAGAGAAATATCAAGAAACAACGCGTGTGAAGATGCAACAGTTGATGAAGCAAGTGAAGGATTTCGAAATGGTGCTGAATCGTAATGCGATAGACCGTCGTGCGAATCCTGACAAATCTGTCGCGCCTATAAAAATAAATAGATCTGTAGGCTTGCAAGTCAGCTTTATAACGGTATTTATTTATCGCAGAGATATATTTGAACTCATTTTTGCGGTATTCACTTAAAATTATGTTGGTCGATTAAATGCTCTACTCATTAGGAACACGGAATGCAGAATCTACGGCAAACCGCGAATCTCAAGCCTGCAGCAAACACCACGAACATCAGCACCACTTCTCCACCTACTGAGGCAAATAACAATGTAACAAGTCCAAGACGCGGTGGAATTAAAATAAGATCGCCCCGACCTGTAGTAACCGTCTCTACTCCTATAATCACGCAGAATCATCCGGCTCAAACGGCGTCTGTTATTTCCACTGTGACGCCCGCAGCTTTAGTTGTTGCTAAACCTTTAGAAGCATCACACACGCTAACGTTGTCCAACCAGCCTAGCGGTATTCAACCAATCTTACCTGCTGTAAGTAACACAAGACTAATCTAATACTATATTATAACCGATATAAATCAGAAAACTTATTTTATGACATCGCATTAATTTAATTTATGCAAATTTTACAGCCGCAACAGCAAATTCAGTCGCAGCCGCATCAGACTATTGTCCTAAATGGCAAAATACAAAATCAAGGAAATCGTCCGATAGCTCCGAAGCCAAGAAATAACGATCTTATTGATCTTACGGACGAGGAAGAAAAGAATAAATGTATGTTCATCTATTTTTCATCTATTTCTGTATATGCGTATTTACATGTATACAGATGGCGCATGCTTTAAGGCTATAATCTATCTTCATCACGACGCGTGATAATAAACATCTGTAATTATCACGTTTACCTCATTATCTAACATGTTCTATATTGTAATAGCAAATGCGAAAGTTAAGACTACAGCGTCTACAATTGAACAGCAATTGAATATGACACCGAAACCTGCGCAATCTTTCCAAAGGGTAATACAGACATTACCGGCAAACGTAGCAATTACGACGCAGCCGACTAGTATAAAAGTGATAACGACTAATCAACAGCCAGTATCAACTGCTCTCGTTGTAAGCATTTTTTTCTTATCTATTGTACATGTGTAATATTTATGTAATACCCCGAGAGGAAAAAATTTATAAAATTATATGACAAAATCTAGATAAAATTGGGAATGCCGCAATTATGAATGCTGAATACATACAACAATGCTATTAAAAATTTAGATTTATTGACAAATATTTGCACAATTTATTTCTAAATAGTGTTTCAGTAAGACAGCAACGTTATAAGGAATGATCTTAGCGGAATATTGCAAAGTTAAATCTGAAAAGAAATTGTGAAAATAATTTCAAGATAATTGAGAAATATAGTTGTTTTATTATGTGTTACTTCTGTATTACGTAGCATATTCTGTATTTGCTGGGTCGCCGATAGATGACATCTTTTCTCGTAAAACATAATGAATGTAATTATTGTATGTATATCGATATTTGCTGGAGTAATTTTTGCTTTTAAATGTTGAAATAATCGTGCAAAATTTAAACCTAAAATTGAATTTATTAACTTTTGTACAAATATCATTTAGAAATTTTATACCGGCAAGAACGCTACATTATGAGGAATCATCTTAGCGCAATAATTGTGAAATTTCTCTCAATTGAATGATGCACAATATTATTGCACAATATTTGTGTAATTTTCCTATCGGGGTCGGGGTAGTATTTAAAAAGGAACAAAGGAGATGTATGATTATATGTATTATATTAATTTGTTTAGAATAATGTGAATCCGCCTAGACTGCAGGCGTATGTGATGCAAAGTAGTGGCACAGGCTCGCCAAGACAAGTATTGATAGCATCAAATTCTAATCAGCAAGTACAGGTTAGTAGTAACAATTTCTCGCCAGAAAACTTCTTTCTGAGAATAAGAAAGTTATTGTAATGTTGTTTTATATAAACAAGAAATTTAAATATTTTCTAGATACGACCTGTGAGCACACCTAATAGGCCACCGTTTTCAACTGTTACTTATAAGGGTAATTAAATTATATCAAAGAAAAGAAATTGTATTAATACGCAATCTTTTTTTCGTACATTATTACAATACTACGATTTAGAAAAACTACAGTAAAAAATGGTTACAAAAAATATGATGCTCGTCGCAGTGTTTATATAACATTATGTTATTTACTTCATTATTTTGTCAACAGGAGTATCAACACTCGCGAATGGTACTGTGCGCCTACTAACCACGCCAGTTCTACAGATAAATAAAGTGAATATACGATAACAATTGATGCTATCTCGTACGATATTTGTTTATCGAACGCGATTATGACTTTAGTACTGTTTTATTTCAGCATCCGGCGCCACTGCCAGACATTCCAACTTACGCAACGACACCTGGCTGGAAGCTTCCACCGCCCGCACCATCGTTGAAGATTTCAAAAGTCTCGAATGGTAAACTATATGAATGTCTATTTTATAATTTTATATAAATAATTCAAATTCAACTTTCAAGCTACGAAATTCTCAATATTACTTTAATGTCGCATAGGCATAGTGTTATCCTGGAACATGAATCTAACGGATAAATATGCGGATATCGCCAGTTATCAATTGTACGCTTATCAGGAAGTCGCTGGTGTGAGTCCTAGCACTTCACTGTGGAAGAAAGTGGGGGATGTGCGCGCACTTCCGCTGCCTATGGCGTGTACCTTAACTCAGGTAAATTGAAAACATCAATGTTGTAACTCGTCAAAGGGATAGAACGAGCCTCGTGCGTTGTTTGGAATTTGCAATACTAATGAGAGCAATATTCTTGTTACAGTTTTCCGAGGGTAACAATTATTACTTTGCGGTCAGAGCGGTTGATACACATTCTCGAAAAGGACAGTACAGTACACCTGGCAATATCTCCTTGTAAAGGACCAACATCAAGTTTCGAGATCTTCGTTCTTTTTCTATTTCTGTTTTGTTACTCTTTACACTTGCGTTCAACGCGTACTTGTGATAAAAATAGTTTTTAGATAACGTCTCACAATAACACGTTACATTATAATGGATCTGACTCGACGATTGATTTTATAGCTATAATGTCCCTCTTGAATTATTGAACTCAAATGCGATAACTTCAGTTGATATTATGCCCATAAATGCTTCCAATCGCACATATAATTTATTGTATATAATTTCCGATTTCGTAATATGTATCTTGTTTCTTTTTTATTCATTTCTTTTAACAGGTGAATTTAAATTCATTCTTTCGGGGCAAAATATTGATGTTACAACATAATAATTGTAATTTCTTGAAGACGTTTTTATGATAAATTCATGAAGTTATTTAAATTTTTGCCTTCTGGTTTCTTGCCTTCTGGTTTATTGCTTATAAAACTGTCGCAGTGCATAAGATACAGAATTCTAGTCAAAAAATTTCACACACTTCAAATATACGTAATGGTATTCGAAGACTGGTTTTGAAGGAAATATATTATTCGAGCCCATTTGAAGATTCTAAGACAACGACGTACTGCTTGACTGTTTGTGCTAAGTGTCACTGAACGTTAAACGAAAGATAGCGATAGACAGACATAACAATCGTAGCACAAAGTGGGAAATGTTTTGTACATTAGTGTTATTGC
The DNA here is from genome assembly GCA_030770255.1 of Temnothorax ravouxi. Classification (NCBI taxonomy): domain Eukaryota; kingdom Metazoa; phylum Arthropoda; class Insecta; order Hymenoptera; family Formicidae; genus Temnothorax; species Temnothorax ravouxi. The sequence continues at coordinate 12,526 of JASTWP010002571.1, read as the reverse complement.
TTATAATCTTATTTAATCATTGGATGATTAAATAGTCTGTTAATCATAATATTATGTTAAGCGAAAGGTTATTAAAAGCAAAAAGTTTAACAATCTGCATTACGTTATATAGGGTGCCCCATTTTAATGGAAACAGCTGTATATCTCTTAAACTTGACGTACAAAAAAATGTTTCAGACAAAAGTCGTATAATCTGGAAGAAAAACGATTTTATAAAATCATATGAAGGTTATCATTATCTTTTTAAATAGACAACACGCATGTCTCAAATTGAGACATATAACGTCTTAAAGACATCATTAAGACGTCTTAATAATGTTTGATGTTCACTGGGAAGTACAGACATTGTGTTCACTGGGAAGTACAGTGGATCAAAAAAGTATTTGCACATCCAGTGTTCTTACAATAACTTTATTCGAAGGAATAATACATAAGTACGAATTGTGTCCATAAGTAATTTATTACATACATGCAATATATGTAATAAGTTACTTATGGACACAATATGATTTTTTTTGCATAATATGACATTCTTCTAATTATTTTGCAAAGTATTGAAATAGAGTTTTAAAAAAATCAATAGTTTATATGAGTTTATGATCCTCCAAACCATATATATAACTTTTGTCTGAAACATTTTTTTACTAATAAGTTTAGGAGATATATACATAGCTATTTCCATTAAATTGGAATATCTTATATACATAGATATATATATGTATCCTTACATATTATTATTTTTATATGACATTTTAATAATATCACACTCGTGCATTCCCTAACGTTTCTGAATTTATCTATAATAAAAGAAAATTACACCCAGCATCAGCTAATGAACAAAAAAACATCCCCCACTTTATACGAAAATTATCTTTAATTATTCACTATCGTCGTTTTTCGTTCAGTGCTCAATTATGAAGGGTTGAACGGCATGCCACCTCTATTCCTCGGATTTTAGCTATTATTAGTGACGCAAGTTTGAAAAACTTCCGTAGTTCGTTTTTACTTCCTGAATGAGAATAGGCACTAAACTAAATTTAATTATTTTTTAGCTTACCCTTGGTATTTCCGACGACAGCATCCTATTAGTCTGGTATTTTTCAACAATTAACTGCAACGTAATTGTTACTCCAGATAATATAATTTGCTCAATTTTTATACAGCTAAATTCGGATGTGTATTTACGCTAGTGTATGTACATCGTAGGAAAAAATATCTTTTAATAAGCGAGAAATACATTATCTGAATCGCTCGTGTGTAAATATTAATGTGTATATATATATATATATATATATATATACATACATACATATATGTATATCACATGTCATTATGATATAGGGTGTTTTCTAAGTAAGTATACAAACTTGAAGGGGATATTCCTTAGCTTATTTTAGAAAGAAAAGATCCTATAAACATATGTCCTAAACTGCTTCGTTTTCAAAATAGTCAAAAATTTTTAGATGCGCACCTGGTGCATCTAAAAATGTTTCATCAATACTTATGATATGGAATATTGTTCTTAATACCATATGTACGCACGCCAAATTTGAATAAAATATTTAAGTGTTTTCCAGATTTTCGAAATTTTCGTATTCTTTTTCTAATTTTGACACCTTGTATTTTGAAAACGAAGCAGTTTAGCATACATGTTTATACGACTTTTTCTTCTTAAAATAAGCTAAGAAATATCCCCTTCAAGTTTGTGTATTTATTTAAGAAACACTCTGTATAGAGCATAAGCGATATTTGCGATACTGATTAAACTTAAATTAATGAACTTCATTTACTCACCATAATGATAAAATAAGTAGTTAAATTAATTATCTCTTTTGTATTTATATGAACAAATAAACTTTTCAATTAATTAAAATTCTTTTTACAAGTTCTGACTTTTTACTCTTTGTTCTCGATATACTATGGGCACGTATTATAGAATTTTTTGGAATAGGTTTCTATTGGAATTATTTCGTTTTCCCTAGAAAACACAAGAGAAATCTAGGAAAAAAACTGAACAACTCTGATCGGATTCGAACTCTGATCTATTTCGAAAAGTTCCATAATAAGTGTTCTAATCTCATATACAGGGTGTTTCTTATTTAACCCACTCTGTATGTATAAACACTCTGTAATCAACCTTCTCGATCGAGTCTAAAGTATATATATTTACATTCCAATTTTTATATTTTTCCAATCTTTATATATTTTATAAAAGAGAAAAAAGATAAATGTATACGAAAGTTTATAATTTAAGAGCATTTCTGGCATTATTTTTCTTATGTTTTATAAAATAGATAATAAATGTGCTGGGATCAATTTGAGAATTCGCATCGATTAATTGAGCGTTTTGAAGGAAAAACTTGATTGAGACAGTATGCATTCCAAGTAGCAAAGTGACGTCAGAAGACGACATAATGACGTCTATTTTTAGTCATTTTTGGTCTATGACGCCGGCGACTAATAATGGACGTTTATAAGGAGTCATTTCTTAGATCATATTATACTATACCTATCCTTTATTAGAATATACCTTGTAGGAAAAACCTACTTGTCAGATGAACATTTAGTGCAATAAAAATTTGCAACACTTTTGATTCAAGTAAAAAGTGGACGTAGTGTCGATCCTCTGACCCTGATGCTTCCTTATTAACTGTACTTGTCTATAACAGGTATATCTTTAAAGTATTCAAAAATTTTAATGCTATCTCCTTTATAGCTATAATACTGTATGAAATAGTTATCATAAAACTATAATCACATATCTACCATATCCACAAATTCACCACTTCAATCATAAAGTTGCGAAACAAAAACATATTATTTGCAGTTAATTTTGTGGTTTTTATTTTATTATTACTTTATTATACAATATTAAAAAATAAAAATAGTTATGTTACAAAAAGACCTTATTTGGACGCGTCTTATTTAAAATGACGTCTTTAGATAATGAGAATAAAGTAAAAGGTACTGGAGATGGCCATAAGATCAACTTGTACTTAATTGACAAAATAAAAGTTAAGTTAAAATAGGCAGGAACTACAATGTATATAGTAAAATAATAGTTGTATTTATATGAGTTAATAAATTATCCTCGTTAAAAAAAAACTGTCCACTGGATCATCAAATAAGTTCAGCAACACGGACGCGGTATTGTACTGAATGGGGGTGATCGCCTTGAGAGAACGGCTATATGCACACGACGATATGTAAATAAGAAACAGTTAAAAAAGCGTTTTTTTTAGATAAAGAAAAAAAACGTTTTTTAAATAAATGTTTATCAAGTGGACACATTAACATTTCTAGAAACTGCAATGGTATGTCGTACGACATTGGTCCTATTTTTGCTGTCAATACGACGTCAGAAAATATATATTGTCAACAAGGAGAAAGCTAGGGAGCTTCCTAGCGAAAACATGACTTGATATATAATCCAGACTTGATGATATATAATTCGCGAAAATAAATGATTCTCTCTCTCTCCCTTTCCATTCTCCCTTCCTTTTTTTCTTATGCTTCTCCAGTTTCAAAAGAGAGATTATAATCAATAGTCTGTATCTCTCTAAATTATGCAACGTCAGCTTATCGATCTGTGTCATACAGCACAGACCATTTCAACAATATTGCAGCAATATTGCGGCTATTTTGTTGGATCGTTGCGACATCGCTAGAATTCTATTTTCCGCGGCATAGGATATAGTACTTACGTCAAATTTCTCTCGTTAGATCGCTTTTTTATTGCGCTTATTATTACGAAATTCCCTCTAATTCGAATAAATCTATATATAAATATAAAAAGGTAGATATATATATCTTATTAATTTCTGCAATATGTTTTCTCGGCACGTATATATACGGAAAGTTGATCACGATCGAGGCGAGCTTCCATTAAATCGTGAAACACAGTCGAGCTAAATTAATAAATTTAACTGAGTCGATTTTTAATTATTTATACATTAGAAAAGATTGTTGTATAGACAGTGTTGTCGAAGCAATCCAGGTAACACAATGTCAAAAATCGGGATATAAGATTTTGAGACACGTTTTATAATGTGACATCTTTAAAGACGTCTTAATGACGTTTTTAAAACGTTTTATGTCCCGATTTTAGAAATTATCTGGGAAGCGACGTATCGAATCTTGGCAACATTCCTATACCTATCGCGCACAAAAAAAACGAGCAATATCGCATCAATCGATTGAACGGTCATCGATCCGTTCGTGTGAGTTGCTTCTTCTCGTTGCACATTAACTTGACAATAAAATATTGAGGACACGCTAATTCGTTAAAAACATTAGTGGCAGCGTAAATCCCAAATTAAAACTGTAAATAAAAATTTAATACAAAAGAATCAGGTCATAAGGAGTTTAGCTGACAAACAGAAGGCAGCTTCTTCCGCGCGACTTTTTCGCGCGCGATGCGCCAGCAAATGAATCACCCGCGGAGGGTGTGTAACGTCAATGCGACAACGTCAAAACAGAAACGCGGTCCCGCTAATCGCGAGGGTGGCCCGCGCCGCCGCGACCGTGGCGTTCCTCGGCGAGAGTGAGAAGGGAAAACTGGGGAAAACGAATGAGGAAGCGGGAGCAGCGGGAGCGGAAGTACTATCCCGGGTCGGATATAATTTATGAACGCGCGCGCGCGGGTCTCTCTCTCTGACTCTTGTTCTGTGTGTGCGCACGCGTGTGCGTGTGTCGTGCACAGTAGTGTATACCGTGTATACGCGACGACGAAGGTGAAAATGTTGGCAAAGATCGCGGCGCGCTGACAGCTGACATAGGTGACACGACGGAGTGGGACGCGGACGCGTCTCGTGGACACATAGTGAAAGCGCGTCGACGACGGCGACGACGACGGCGGCGAGAACGACGACAACGAAGCGGACGATCCTGCGGCGATCACTATATAGCAGTAGGCGACGAGCAGGGAAGTGCGGTAGCGCGCAGCGACCGTTCATCGTTGAGGTGCCGCGCGTCGCGTTTCGCGTACGAGCGCGCATCGTCGCTCGGCACGATCGCCAGTGCGGCGCGGCGCGTATACTCCGGTTTGCTCGTGCTCCTTCACGACGTTTATCTTGCACACACACGCGCGCGCGCGCGCGCGCGCGTGCTCTCTCTCTCTCACACACACACACACACACACTCTCTCTCTCTCTCTCTTTCTCTCTCTTTCTCTGTCTGTCTTGAGGCGTCCGAGGACGATCAGCTGTTGTGGGTGTTCCGTACGTCGTAGTGTCCATCAGCGGTCGGACATGCCCATCTCGCGGGCTCGATACCGCGACACGAAACACTAAATGTAACGTCAAACAAACGGTGTGCAGCAGGTGCAAGAAAGGTCGAGTTACGACATCGTCGGGGACGATGAGGCGGCGGTTTGACGACGGTGCCGTTTCAGCAGCTTAACGCGCAGGGCACGTTGGAGTTGGAGCATGTGCGGGAGGTGACGGAGGCTCGGAACGACGACGGGGATTATGACGAGCGGCGCGTGGATCCATCGACGTCCGCGCAGCTACACCGGGGTGAACCGTGCGTGTTTGCCATGTACATATGATTATCCGGGTTCATGTGTTCCCTTACTGCCAGCGGCGAGCGAACAGCGACGGCGACGACGGGCGCGGAAGGGAGCAGCACCAGCACCTCGCCGCGGGGGGAACGGCGTACGCGGGCCTCCTCGTCGTCCGTAACCGGCAGCGACGTCCAGGGGATGCCTAGCCTACACTCGCTCGTCTTACGACGGGCACCACTGATGGAGATGGGTGCCGCCACCAGTTCGGTCACCGCCGTCAATCCACCCGCCAAGATCACGGCCAGCCAGAAGAAGATCGACAAGGCGTCCAAGATCAGCAGCGGCATCCGGCTGCCCCTGATACGCAAGGAGGCCAGCGTGGTGAATCTCTCCCTGACGGAGAGAACGGCGCCGGGCGGCAGGGAGGCGGACGCGCCTCTCCTGCGTCCTGAGAGCAGCGCGAGCCTCGAGGCACGTGGCGGCAGCTGGATGAACCTGGGCCCGGGCGCGTTGAGGAAGTGCGAGACCGCCGTGGGACTGAGCACCTCGGCTCTCGAGGGCAGACCCATAAATCGAAGCAGAGTCTGCTCCCGTTGCTCCAGCCTCTTGTCCCTGGCGTCCAGCTCGCGCTACAGTCTGGCCGCCGGCAACTTTGTTCCTGCGGGCTCGCAGCAGACAATCGGACGGATATTTTGTAAGCTGTGTCTCGTCGACACTTCTCTCTCCAAAACATTTAAGATCGAGGGATGCGGTTGTTCCTATTGTAAAGATGTAAGTTGTTAAACTGTTGTCAGTTTTGAAAGAATGCGCGCGTTGTTGGACATTAAAGAGATTATTTATGATTTTGTCTTCTAATGATTTGTTTTTTTTTGTAGTGTATGCGTGCCTACGTAGAGTTTGAGATTGAGGAAGGCGCGTATGAAATTAGTTGTCCTGATGCTCAGTGTGATCATGGCGCCATACTATCCTTGAAAGAGATATCAAGTCTTGTCAACACGGAACTCGTGGAGAAGCACTGCAAGTTTCGTTTAAATAGAGGTAAGTGCAGGATTTTCTCTGTCTATATTCAGTTATGCATCGTCAGATGCAAAAGTATAGTTTTTCGCGCGAGATGATCAAGCCCGCGCACTAAACATTTTGATTCAATCAATGTAATTTGTGTGCAGATGTATCAATGGACAAAGGACGTGCGTGGTGTCCACGAGCAGGTTGTGAAACAATATGTTCGATAAACGGCAACAGTGAGAGCGGCACTCCTTTAGGCCCTGTTCACTGTCCCAACTGCTCCACAAATTTCTGTTCAGTATGTCGTGAGCCTTGGCACAACGGGGCCTGTTCAGATCTTCCATTAGGAATACCGTTCGGTAGCGATCACATTAAGTGTTGTCCCATGTGTTCCGTGCCGATAGAAAAGGACGAAGGTTGTGCTCAAATGATGTGCAAAAGATGTAAACACGTGTTTTGCTGGTACTGCTTAGCATCCTTAGATGTGAGTATTTGAGACGGTAAAAAAAGTATGCGGTCTACGTTCCAAATCTTTAACATTGCTTCAACATTGCTAACGTTACCTTTATATATGATAATGCTGCTGCCACTGGACGTAAATTGATTGTTAAATTGTTGATGCGCAGGATGACTTTCTGTTGCGACATTACGACAAGGGACCATGTAAGAATAAATTGGGCCACTCACGTGCGTCCGTGATATGGCATCGAACGCAAGTTATCGGAATCTTCGCTGGTTTTGGCATACTTCTACTTGTCGCATCGCCTTTGCTGTTATTAGCAGCACCTTGCATTGTATGCTGTAAATGCCGCGTCTGCGGCTCTTCCAGACTTGAACAAGAGGAAGGCGACACGACAACATAGGACCTTCCAAACTTTTTAATAGAATTCTCGCTTAATTATTTCTTTGAGCTAAAATATAAGCACTTTTCCTAAGCTTCCACACATGGGCGGCAATATAATTGGCAACCTATATAGATATACATTGCATTTTGTTAAGTTTACGTTTTTTTTATTTTTTGCGTCTTACTAGAAGATACATAATATAAAAGGGCAGAATGCATATCTCAGTCAAGAGAGGAGAGAGACAGAGCATATTGTGATTAATCATATATTTATGTTTTAGATGTTGTTTGGACAGAATAAGAGATGTTGTAATTTGTATAGTTATTATATTTGTTCAGATATACATATTTATTTTATGTAGTCACTTAATAAGTTTTATATGATGATTAATTTTATAAAGAAGATAATCAATATGATGACTCGTAATTAATTATGTGATTCAACCAAGTCTAATAATTTACAAATACTCATAATGAATTCTTACGCAGGAACATTCCAGGAATTTATTTATATACATATAACGGACGTTAGATTTATTATACTGCCATAAAGCATGCTACAATCGAGCGTCATGAAAATATTTGTGCTATTAAATTATAATTATGTTTGGATTTCTATCAATGGATTGTCAGCTTATTTTTTTTGCACTTGTAAAGTGGCGATAACAAGTGGCCGATAATCATTTAATTCTTTCCCGATTCTTCGATTATGTATTATAACTAAATTATATTTAAATTATAATGCATATTTTTAAGTATACAGTGTGTGTATATCTCTATATGTGTGCCCGCATCGAATTACCGTGCAAGGCTCAGATCTACATTTTTATAGTGAAACGAATCTTGATCATGTGAAGTATTAGATTGCACAATATTCTATTCTTGTTATCTTAATTTGTGGGTGCTTTCACGTTTACTTTGGTGATTTAATCGCATGTATATTACATGTACATTAATTTAGAAATGAGTATAAAAGCATAGTGAGTAAAATTAACTATATTACATAAAAAGATCTATATCATACGATCATGCATTTTATCATTGAAATCGAGAGAATGTTGTTGTTAAATATGTATTTAACACGTTATCGTTATCGATCGATGTGTGAGCTGTGCAGTTAACGTTTGACATTAAGAATCTATAAATTAATATGTGCCATGTGATTGCGAGACTCTACAGAGAGTTACACTTCCAGGAGCTCGGGATCCGCGATGAAGTAAATTCGCACCGAAACGTGTTGATTACATTCATGATAATCAGCTATTATAAATGAAATTTAGATTATTGTGAAGGTCACGGAATAAATAATCAACTTTGGACAATAGTTATATGTTATCTCCAAGAGAAAAGAAAACAGGTTTTCTCGTCGCAAATAATAAACGAGTATCAAGGAAACGACAGAAAAAAAAATATATACATATATGTGATTACGTAATAAATGTATGTGGTATTTTGTATATATATAGTAAAATGTGGACGCTTAAGAGATGTGGGAAGACGTTACATTTTCGACAAAATTGCATTTCTCGCAAGTAAGTAATACGAACAGTTTAACGTTATTTGATAAGTTTTCTGTGTAGCCGACTTTCATTATTTTACGTCACAACTGTTGAAATATCTCATTTGTTGTATTAATATCGCATGTAAATATTATAAAAAGACGGAAGACGAAGACATCCCAGATAGCACAGATGATCATCGTTATGAACTCAAAAAGGATTTCACGAATCCTTTTTGAGTTCATAATGATTATCTGTGCTATCTGGGATACACTACACGTGCGTGTGCGTGTGTATAATTATGCATTTGAGTGTGTGTGTGTGCACTCGTGTTAAAAAAAAAATAAAGATACAATGAACTAGGAGTAATTATACTGTATACGTTTTGCGTTTGTCTCTCTGAACATTTTTTTTCCGTCCGAGCGTTTTTCTACTCTCGGATTTATCAACGTTGGCTGCTAGCGACCCACAGGAACTTCCGAAAATTCACCTTTCGCACGCGCGCGCGAGGAGAAAAAACAAGAATTCGTTAAATATTAATGAGATGTATGTATGTGTACAGCATCTCGTACAAAATAGAGAAAGAAATTGCCCAAGGTCGGCCAATCGATATCGATGACGTCAAAACCAAGAAATGCGGAATAAATTATTTCTGCGACTCGTGTCTAGTGTCTAGCGTGCGAGATTTTAACTGATAAAAAGGACGATAGCTCTGTCTGTGTTTGCTTATATAGCGGCCGTAATCTGAAAACATTTCTCCCGCTTTTGCCATACCCCGGCCCTGGCGGCCCTAGACCCTTTCTTTTTGGGCGAGTTACATTTTTGTATCGGCGGTAATGTCACGAACGCTCTTAAAACTGTCCCGTTAAATTTAAGGAGGTTCGATGGCTTCATCGGAGGGAGTAGTGGGACGCGGGGGTTCTGGAAACAGCGCACTAGCGTTTGAAGTAGTGGGAATGAAGGGGATTGCTCTGATTGGTCGCCGCGTGCGTATAATGCGTGCTGCTATTCACGTCGTTCACGACCGTGGCAGTCTCCGGTTTCACCAACGTGATTTAATCTAATCGGTCGATTAAACTCACTCTTCATCTCTTTCCAACTGTTCCCCTAGAAAGAGACGAAGAGTGAGTTTAATCGACCGATTAGATTAAATCACGTTGGTGAAACCGGGCCTAGGGGTGCGTTCCTTTTGGGCGCTCACGCGCTGTAAGCATCATTCTATCTTCGTTGCACATTGAATATCAAACGAAGATAGAGCGATGCTTACAGCGCGTGAGCGCCCAAAAGGAACGCACCCTAGGTCTAGAGTCTAGAGCAGACGAAAAATCAAGCAATTTATGCTTTAATAATTAATTTTTCTACGAAATGTGCGGTAACCGTCCCCTTTCTTTCGCTCATTTATTTGTAAATTATTAAGTTACATGTGCATATTTTTCTTTCCTTATCATTTGCATTTTTTCTTGCACTTATTTCATTCTGAAGTTATATGCAATATATCATTTCCCATAAAAACCTCTATGTTAAAAATGCAGCCAGTTTGATGAAATTTTAATATGTTGTTCTGGAATGCAAAATAGAATTATGTGAATTTTTGGGGAATTTTTCACCGTCCCGTTTTGAAAAAAATCTAATCCAAAAATTGTACTTTTTAAATTTTTGGAGTAGATTTTTTTCAAAACGGGACGGTGAAAAATTCCTAAAAAATTCACATAATTCTATTTTGCATTCCAGAACAACATATTAAAATTTCATGAAACACTGCATTTTGTTGGTGCCATCGAACCTCGGCCTCTCGGGAGTTTCAGGCCAGCGGAATCAAGGAGGGAGGGAAGGCTGCCCAACTCTTGCCGTTTATACTTTTGCCCCACTACGACGGTGTTTGTACAGGACCGACGAAAGAACGAGGAAATTTTCTCGGGTGTCTCAATAAGGGGAATAAAAAAAATCCTTGCGAAATCATATCAGGTGTAAATCCAGTGCAAAAAGGTGAAAATGTATAAATCTAAATATTATGCTCGTTGAATGTATAAATCTAAATATTAGGCAATTTTTGCCGTGACTCTGGTATAAGCAACCAAAGGGTACCAAACTGTACCAGAACCAATAGCAACCACGGATAGCAACTTTGGTATATGTACCAAACCATACCAAACGATCGCCAAAAATCGCCTATTATGAAATTTCCCTTTAGCCGCACTGTTTCTAACACATGATATTAAAATTAAACAAGTATATTATACATCTGAAAATCAAGTGGGGTCGGAGAGCAGAAAATACGAAATACAGGAAGTGCAGTTAAAAGGAGAAATTTATAAATAATACAGATAAGAAAATAAAAGACGTCGGTTAGGAAGAAAGCTGATTATATGATCTTCGAGCGAGACCACCTGATGCCATTTCCCCCTCCTAGAGCTATATATCGTATACATATAATTAAGTTTGTTAAAGCCTGTTTTATCAGATAGCGTGATAATGTAAACAATCTGTGCATCGAGAAACTCAATGCACATTTTTGGACTCTAAATTCGTCTGTGGAAATTATCTCTGATTCTTCGTTAATAAAAATATTAGTGCATCATCGTTCAAGTAAACGTTATTTTATCTCAAATTTTAATCTGCCAAGTTATTTATCTGCGAGCTAAGATTCGTCTGGCAACAAACACATACAGTTCTTGTATTGTATAGTTTCTCTTGACAATGATTTTCTTCATTAGAGAACAATAAAGGATCGATGTATATACATGCCGACAGTGTGTTGGATGCTTTTCACATTAGATAAATTCTGAATAGAATTTTCCTGAATTATATTCGGATGAATAAAACAGTCATATGCAAGCAGATCTCTAGTGAGTAAATAACATTTGTACACTTGTTTCATTGAACCCATTTATTATATTCTACATAATTTGCCGTATGAAAGTATAATATGCAATAAAGGGTAAAAATTAATCGGAATGAAAAGATTCGCATTCGTGAGAGGTGCGGTAGATAACTGGTGGAATGCATACGAGTAAGCAAGTTTCCGCTCGTTAAAGCTTCATGTGCGTACTCGACAGTTTACACGCGTTATCTAACGCACCGTGCTTAGATGTTGATGGATCCCGTTCTCTAGTGGATTATTCGGTCGTCCCTAATGTACATTTTATTCTAAAAGTAGGTGTAACTTTAGACTTCTCTTTCTCGCGTTTTATCCTTGCATGCGCCTTCTCTTTCGAGTAGGTACGATTTGTTTGTCTGTAGACTCTCTCTAAAAAGCTGCGTACGCATTATTACGTATATATATATATATATATATATATATATATATATATATGTATATATATTGACGAATACTTGTTAATCATTAACAGATAACGTGTAAAACGTAAATTATCGTATTAAAAATATTAGTACAATTGTAAAATAGTTAGTGGCAAAAACAAAACATCTAAAAATGAAAAAAAACTAATGGATATATTTAAAATTAACAAATTATGTTGACGGCGGTGAGGGTTCCTGGACGAATGGATTATTTGAGAAAACCCTTGGCCTTGAACACATCCCTCATAAATCCCTTCAGATATCCTATCTCTTGTTGCAGACTTTTCAATTTCTCTTTCAGCTTTTCGTTATGCTCCGCCAATTCGCGCTCTTCGCCCAGTATCTCCTTGACCTCCTGTTTCTTCTTTTGCCTGT